>VCCN01005781.1:247164-263035 GCA_006491835.1 Architeuthis dux
ATAGTGTCCAAATTAATTCCATTGTGTGCCATTGGGTGGTTGAAAAAAAAAGGTGAAAATGTTTTCCTTGTCCGTCATATTTAACCAAACATGCATTAATAAAGGATTACTGCCCAAATACACAATACATATATATATATATATACACACACACATGCAAAGCCTATTTATCAAATAGAATAACTATAAACTAAGACTCCAGAACAAATTATTAATAAAAATTAAACATTTACTTTTATTAAACTTAGCATATTTAATCGGCTGTCATAGATCTTTATCAGCTACATTGGAATAAAATCCACCATTCAGTTTCAAAGTATTGGGTTACTTCCCTTGTGACGGTTGTAAATTCTTTTGCTAGTAATTTTTTCTGCTTCCATTAAGGTGCAATCACAGGCTCTAGTTGTTATTATTATTATTATTATTATTATTGTTGTTGTTGTTGTCGCTACTGCTGCTGCTGTTATTGATATTATAAGAAGATGCCGGTGGCCTAATGGTTAGCAGCATGAAAAATGGAACAGGGCCCTGGTGTGGCTTTGATGGGCCTAGCAAGCTGGAAGTGGATTATAATAAATTGCTCAAGTAAAATAAAGGAGAATAAAAATGGACAGACATAATAATGCGACTGCCATCTTCACCTCCCCCATAACACCTCGAGTAGAAGGGGAGGATTTTAAAAAGATTATTATTGTCAAACTCCAGGACAAAGCCAAGAGTTGACTTTGTTTTCCTACCATAACAAGAACAACAAGAACAAGAACAAGAAGAACAATCCTCATGTAAAATCACCATTTCCCTACCATGATTTAAACTCACAACCTAGTGATCCTGGTGTCTTACTGACTGAGCTAAATTGACAAGTCTTAGATATTAACAAAAAATATATCATACAGATAGAAAAGTTGCAGTAATCATCTTCAGTCGGAATAGAAGTTGGTGTGGAGTTTGACCCTGCAGCAACCAGTCTTGTTATTATTATCATCAATATTGTTATTATTGCTGCTGCTGCTTTCAAACTGAAATCTTTGTGAAGTGTTTTCTTTCGAATGTTTGCCAAGAAAAAGGATTTTAATCTCTCTTGTGCTTGGCAACCATCAAAATGGCTGACCTTTCTTGAATCAAGAGAAATAAATTCAGTTGACGAGTAAACGGTTCATTTATACGATTCTTGTTGCCAAGCCACTAAGAGGGTTCAGGGGTAGGGGAGAGGAGGTCTTTGAATTGCGTTATTGAGCATAGTGTAGAGATTGGTCTCCTCCATAGAAGGATTAATGGGATCGCCACAGGAGGCTCTCTACATGATCCCAAACTGCATACAGCACCTGGTATTCCCAGATGGTCACCCATCTCCAGACAGACCAGGTTCGATGTTGCTTAACTTCAGCGATCATACGAGAATTGGTATGTCCAATACGATTCGAGCGTACTAAGTGAACAGTGATTGATATTTTTGTTCTTTTTTCATGAGTTTTTTATATTGTTTCATTTTTAGTCATGTGACCAGTTGGTTATCTTCATTCAAAAAAAGCAGAAAATAATTTGTTTTAAAACGAAAATAATCCAAAATGTATTTTAAAGATATTTTGAAAACAGAACAGCCCGTTTTTTCCCATTTAAATTTAACCCATAAGAACCCACTGTGACACCGGCGTCGCATACAATTTAATTGATCTGCACCGTCTCTTATATAATATTATATTTTACCCTTGATTTTAACTCATGAAGTGTACAAAGTGTCACATACAATTTAATTGATCTGCACAGTCTCTTATATAATATTATATTTTATCCTTGATTTTAACTCATGAAGTGTACTAGGTGACATCTAATGAACATCCTGGTACAGTCACGTGACTGTGTGTCAATTTGCCTATCCAGAATCTCACATAATGTTCCTTCAAGTAGAAATGGGTCTGGGTTCTTATGGGTTAACTTAGACTTCAAATTCCACATTAAGTTTCAAGATACAACTGAAACATATAATGTTTCTTTCTTTTCTTTTATCTTCCACATACACCGCAGGGTGTCGTGGGACAGGTGGAGACAGCAGACGATAGCTTTGTGGGGGTGGCCTCAATGACAGATAGGCCATTGGACTTGAGCGTTTCTGTCACGTCCTCGATCCAACGCCTGTGACGTTGCCCTCTTGCACAGACAATCTAAACTTATGGGATTGTAGGCTCTGGACACTGGTTGGTCGGTTGCAATTCTTGTCAGGTGTCTGAACCATTTGATTCTCTGCTGCTGAATATATTTGTTGACTCACCTTGCTCTGACAATTTCTCTGATCTTCTCGTTGTCTTCTCTGCTGCTCGTCTGAGGCACCTCAACTCACAGGTAGTGATTTTCCTCTCCCGGGCTTTGGTAAGTGTACAGGTAAATGCATATAATACATTTACACAAAAACAATTGTACATTTTTCAGCACAGTGACAGCTGGAATTACTGTTGCTCTTAAGCTGTCTTTGCGATGAAGCATTTTCATAATTACAAATATTTTGATTAGATTTCCTTCCTCTGTTTTTGTTGCTTTTTTTATTACATTTTGTTTTTAGCCAATCAATTCTTCAGTCATACAATTGAATTGCAAGAGATCAAAGCAACAAAGATAAAAACAAATATTTGTGATTGAGAAACGAGAAGATTGCTGTTGTTTTTAGGAATCAATAATTCAATATGGAACAGAGTCAAAAGATAAAGATGGTGGCAGACGACTATAGAGGGGAGAGTACTCTGCCTAAACAATTTTAGTAGCCTGGTGTTTTGAGCAGGCTTTCTTTTTTAGACTGGAAGAACCTTTGAAATAACTTTCATATCTCAAGGAACCCCTGCATAAAAATATTATATACACAGCTAACGACACATCAGTGTGATCAAAAATGTATATGTATTATAATCTAAAATTAATTATCAGTATTTTACAGTCTACAGGAAGATAGTTTTCTATGTATTTGTTTATTCTGTTTAACCTTCTAAGACACTCTATTTAATATAAAAAGTATAAAATGGAAGTCAGTTTTCTTGGGAAAATATTGATAAGCTTAACTTACCTTTCATAGAATTAATATTTTTCATAAACTCTATATACATATAAAAAATACGAGAACACAGAATTTTCCCTTTAAAAAACTAAAATTTATAACAATTGCAAAAAATGACAAATGCTGGTCTTTTCCAGTTGGTTAAGAATTCTTGTGCTTCTAATGTCAAATGTCATCAAGACGGGACTGCTACGTGTTACATAAAAAACACCCTGAATGAAGCAAAAGTCAGGTGCTTGTACAAAATTTCCATGGACCCCTAACTGTTTGATATTTAGGCAGCCGTGGGCAGAGGTCACAGATTTGACCCCCACAGGTGTTCAAAGTTGTGTACAGGATATCGGGGTGTCGGGGGACCGGAAGACACATCCAGTGTTCAGGGGTCATAAACAGGATGTCGACTGAACTTGCAGGTGGTGGCTAGAAAATCAGTGTGGGCGTTCAAACCCGATAAAAGCAACAGAGAGGCTCTCGAAAAAGCCAGAGAGACACAGAGGCACTCAGGAAGCAGAGAGACAGACCATCTAGGCTGGGGGAAGACACCAGGCCAGTTCCCCTGTTGGGAACAGTCTGGCTCTCATTATCTCTCTCTCCCACTCTTCATTCTCCACCAAAATATATCCTCATATTTTTATAAACCAAGTTTGGAGGGTTTTTTTTCTCCAAGTTCAGGATTTTGCTCCTGTGAACCAAGAGAGCTATACAACATAACAACCTCTTGCAGAACCCCTAACAACCTCTTGCAGAACCCCAGGGTGCAGCAGAACCCCGATTGAGAAGGGCTGGTTTAGAGTGTTATTTATAAAATATGAAATCCTGAGGTACCAGATGCATGTTTGAATCTCATCCAAAGTTCATTTCTTCATCCAGATTTTCTGTGGTTTTTTGATAGACAAAAAATTGATTGGCTAAAAATATGTTGTGATAAAACACAACAAAAATTGATGACGGAAAACTAGTCAAATATTTGTAATTAAGTCTCTACTAAAGATGGGATTTAAAACACTTTGGATTTGTTAAGTAATAGAAACAACTATGAATGAAAGATTCTATTTTTCATTAAAATAATTGCAATTAACTGATAATCTTTTATCTAATCTTCTTTAAGGCACAAATACAAGAGGCTGTTAAGAATCAATCACTCCTAGAAGTGCCACGGGTATTGGACAATTCAAAATTATTATCCCTTTAGAAGTGTATCTGTTACTTGACAAATCAAAATTAAGAATCTGGTTTACCTTTGCCAACAAAATAGCAAGAGGTATATGTTTACACTCGTGTCTGTTCATCTGTCGGTCCCCACAATATCTCCAAACGTTCTCAATGAATTTCAATCACATTTTGTAGAAGGGTTGTTCTTGGGCTAAGAGAGAATTTATTAAATTTTCCGGGTTTTGTTTTTTACAGTTACTTCCCCTGCATTTAATCGTATTTATCTATGAACTGATTTTCATTCAGTTTTTAATGACAATTGCATTGGTAGAGGTGGGCTTCCTAGTATTTACAATCTTCTAAATTTGTTTGATTTTAGCTTCAGTGAATTAACAATGGAAGTTTTAGGGGTTAAACTTTTTTTTTTCACGTCACGGTGAAGACACAAGTTTTACTCTCTTCCTCTCTTTAAAGCTGATTAAAGAGGGGGAGAGAGGAAACTACAGTGTGACTGCTGTAGCTGACACACATACACACACACACACACAGCAAACTTAGGTTTACTTAAGTTTGCTGTGTGTGTAAGTTTTGCATGAAAACATAAGTTTTACTCTCTTCCTCTCTGTAAAGTTGATTAAAGAAGGGGAGAGAGGAAGACTTATGTGACTAAATGTGGCTAGCAGCTACAGTGTGACTGCTGTAGCTGACACACACACACACACAGCAAAGTTACGTTTACTTAAGTTCGCTGTGTGTGTAAGTTTTGCAGGAAAACAAATTTTACTCTCTTCCTTTCTGTAAAGTTGATTAAATTGATTATGTGACAGAAAACGATGTTTAAAAATATTAATCAATCCATAGGTAACATAACAAAATCCTGGCATTTTTTATGAGTACTCTGCTAGTAAAATAATAAATAGTGCCCTTTCGCTGGCAAGACGTCCCTGCCCGCGGGCATCACATATCACACTGCTCTCTCTTGGCTAGACATAGAAGTTCTTTGAGGTTTTTGGGATATGTGACAATTAACTTACAGGTGACAAGCACCTGAAGTGGCGTCACTCACTCCACCTGCTATTTTCCCCATAGCCGGGAGATTTGGAATTGGATTCATGCCTTTATTGGGGGAATACCCAAGACATAAAAATCACACAACCCCGATTACCTCCCTTGTACGTTGCTCCTGTTTTTTAAATACAATTTGCATTTTTGGCATTCACTTGTTATAAAATGGTGAAATTCAATCCCAGGTGATTTTTTCCCCCTGATGTTATGACACGGTCACACATTCCACTTTTTGTGAAATCCAATATCCAGTCAAGTTGCAGGCTAAATTTAAACATAATTTAATTTTACTATAGTACACGACCTAATAATGGATAAAAGCAGTGTTTCTTGTAAACTGACGTTTGTGAGTTCAATCCCACAGTCGGGTAGTGTAAAAAACGCATAGTTCCAGTTCAACCCATGACCTAATTAATAGATCATTGAGGCGCCATGCTGAGTATGTTCCTTAATGTCTTCTCTCGAGGCAATGGGAGTTACTTGGTTATCTCTCCTCTCCAAGTAACGTCAGATTGTATTGGGTTACATGGTACCAACACCAAGTAGTAATCCCTGACTTATAAAACAATTTAGTATACCTCCGACGGGACTCGAACCCGCAATCCCCGGCTTAGGAGGCCGGTGCCTTATCCATTGGGCCACGGAGGCTGCACACTCTATACGGTGGCCATAACTGCTGTAAGAATTATGATCCAAATCATGAATGTGTTGTGGGTGTCTAAAAAAAAAAAGAGAACCTCGCGAGAGAAGACGAGATATTGTGAAGGGGACGTAACTCTGTTGTCATATTGTCGTCCCAACAGAAAGTGTATGGCATTGCCAAATGTCTTCGGCGATTTTACGAAGAAAATGTCTTCTTGGATTTTCTCGATGCATTTTTGCATTTCGACAACGACGGATCCAAGATTTTTGCCCAGAAACTCTAAGAAAGCTGAGCAGCCATAGTAACAGTTGAGTGATTTGTTTTTGCTGTTAGAGATTTGAAAGCCTTCTTCTTCTTGTTGTTGTATTTATTATGTGAGAAATTAGAACATAAAACATCAGGAGGGTAGAATTATTTTTGAGTGTTTAAAAAATGTTACGTCGAATTGGCGAAATTGCCTAATTAGCGAATAAAACGACGTATTTATTTTTTGTAAAAAAATTCTGATTTCAATTTGATTACATAAACTTTTGATTGTAAAAATAGATGTTTTTTATCCTTGTTTTGCATTAGATAAACTTTTGATCAAATTAAAACTACGTGTAGTTTTAACCCCCCCCCCCCAAGAAATAAATAAATACCTAGTTTTAGTTTACATTTGAAGTTCATTTAATCAAAACAATGATAAAAACAATTATTTTTTTTTTACAATCAAAAGTTTATGTTTATGTAATCAAATTAAAATCAAATTTTTTTTTTTTTTTACAAAAAAATAAGTAAATAATAGTTTTGTTCGCTAATGAAGCAACTTCACCGATTCGGCATAACATTATATTCATATATATACATTACATATATTCCTTGATTTTTAGCTACAAAAAAGTGAGGTCGCATTATATTCGAGTAAATACGGTTCGTGAAGTTGTTCAACTTTGACGGAGAAAAAAGTTTGTTTTCGCAGATTAAGAAGAAAAAGAAAATGTTTTAATTTCATGTCAAAAATATCTTGAATTTTGTTGTTGTTGTTGCGAGTTTATTGTTTTTATAGGAATTATCTTTTCAATTTTCACTTTAATTTTCAAATTACAAACAAACATTTTGTAAAAAAAAAAGTTCCTGTGAGTCTAGCACTGACATGGAATGTGCGTGATAATTCGAGCACTTGACTTGTCTTGACTTGAAGTAAACTTATCAAATTACTATTACAATAATAATATTATAATAATCACATATTTATCCTAAAATATTAATTTCCTTGACACAATTTGGAAAGGTGGCCCCGATTGTAAAGTTTCACACACTCGCTCACTCGATGTTAAAAACGGCGCACGAACAAAAAGAAATTAGAGAATTCATGAAATATAAACAGTTTTACATACTTAATTGTTTGTGCTTTTAATGAATTAAATTGTTTTGTTTCGTGAATTTTCGACAGATCGCATGTCTACGTGACGTCCGCTGAATTCCCATAATCGGGGACCACCTTCTTCCCAACACGTTGTAACAATATTTATTTCGTTTAATTATTTTCCACTTTTTCGGGGATGCAACATCATCACCACAACAACCGCGGCGTTAAGTGAACTAATTCTTTACCTGGCCTCATATTCTAATCACATTTGTTTGGAGGCATCCGAACTTAAAGAATAATTAATATCACCACAAAAAAACAATGAATTTTCGTGAAGTTAGAAAACAAATACTTCTTTTTTTATTGTTGTTGTTTTTATTTCTGATGTTGCAAATTATGCTCTTTCATCGAAAACTAATTTTGAATGAACGTACTTCTTCACAAGAAAAAGAAATTACTACTTTTTCTTGTACATTGACTCATTGAGTAGAAGAAAACCGTTCTAAAGTTCGGCCTTAAAAGGGTGAAAGCCGTGTAGCCAACTTTAATTTTAGTTTTACATCTAAAATTGGGCCATAAAACATCTACATTCTCCAGATATATCTCTACAATCTAGGAAATACATTAGTCACATTTAATTAATAATATATTATTAATAAACTGACTAATCGTCAACGTTTACTTTATCAAAATATTACTTATTTTATTACAATAAATTAAATTAAAAATATTACTTATTTCATTAAAAAATCATCTAAATATCAATTTCTCGCATCTAGACGCAACCAAAAACATCTAGATGTAAAACATCTAGAAATTGACAACTGCTACGCAGTTAGTACAACAGAACCCCGCTGTAAAGTTTCTGATGTTTGGCCTTAAAGGGTTAAGTACTAATGTACCAATTAAAAAGTACTTTTGGTTGAAAACAATTTTTTACTTTATAAACAAATCCGTTTGTGTATGTGTATATATGTGTAATGTGAGTGTGTGTCAGTTTTAATTTGAACTTTAAAAAAATCTTGATCATCTGATTTTTGTTTACATTTTCGTGAACGTCTTACACTTTGGAACACATATGTAAACAAAAGAACAAATGATGAACGATTGAAAATCTATTACGCGTGTTTTTTAACCTATTTTTTTATACCAGCTGTTGTGATGTCATAATAGAATGTCCGAGGTCCGCATTTTTGTATTTTACAAGTATGAGAATCAATTGTAATTGTCTCAAAGAAAGACTACGTGGTCTTCTTCCTCCTGCTACTACTACCACGGATGGTGGACGCATCGTTGAACTTATTGTTCTTTACTTTTGTATTGTTTGAGAAGAGACTTAATCGAAACTTTCAAGATATTAAATGGTTTTACAAATTACGGAATTCTAATGTTTTATAAGTCAGAAAGGATGGGAAATTTACTAGCTAGCTCCATTGCAAAAACAAATTGATCTTTTTCTCCCAAAGAATTAGGAAAGTTTACCATCTTATGTAAAATAAAATAGTAAAAGTATAAAGAATTTTCAGAATAACTTAGATAAATTTAGATCCTCTTGATAGAAAATAAATTAATAGGGCAATTCTGGGCTTTTTCAGCTGAAATAGAAGCATTTAGTGGGTGAAATTAAAAATAAATAAAATGTGTCTGGTAAATGTTTCTCTACTGATAAGATTGTAATCTTGTATTAAATTTCATACATTTTTATTACTTGAATTAATATGTATTTTAATGTTGAATACGAATTTTTAATGTAAATCATATACGGAGGAATTGAAAAAAAGAAAAGGCTGACGAAGCAACAATAATCATGTGAGAATGTTAACTTCTGTTTCTTTTCTAAAACTTTTTTTATCTTTTAACGAACAGAACCCGTAGAAAAATGACATTTAATTCGATAAAAAAGATCAAATTATGTCACTCCATTCATAATTTCTCGTCTGTCTATCAGTATTTTCTACGATATAATCGTTTCTTCTTTCTCTTTTCTCTCTCTTTTTCTTACGAGTCTTCTTTACCCTTTCTTTTATTCCTCTTCCGTCTTTTCTTTTCTTTTTCCTCTTCTTTGCTTTCATCATCATCATCATCAGCCTTTTATCATCCGTCGGTGGACACAGAACTTTCCCACGAGTTGCCAGCCCCTCTCTATCATGGGCGTCGCGGAGCCAATACTTTCTGAACTTGTCTAGTTCATCACAACATCTTATTTTTTGCCGGCCACAGTTTCGCATGTGATCTCTGTGGATCCATGTTGTGAGTCGTGATGTTCAGCAGTTGTCTGACATTCTTGCAATATGACCAGCCCATTGCCATTTCAGTTTACTGTGTAAATTATTTTCTCAACTTTCCCTCTCTTCCTCCACCCTCTTCTTCATTTGCTTCAATTTTTAAATACTTTTAAATTCAGCTTTTTACTTTTCAACAAAATAGTCTCTTGCCTGTCCCCTGGCCACCTTTTATGGTGGCTTGGGGATTGCCATGTTGGTGGAGGTAGGGGGTGTACAGCAGTGACTGCTTTTGTGTCTCCATCTCTCTCTTTGCAAAGTGATCCTACAGTGTGACATGGGAAATAGAGATGGTAGTGGCTACGCGTGTTAATAATATAGATAGAAGATTGCTATGAAAACAAAATAATAGTTGAAGTATTAAAAAAATAAGATTAGGAAGGGGGGGGGAAGCAATGAACTCTGATAAATTGTTGAGGCAATTAATTAAATGGAAGTGACAAAATTAACAATTGTTGGAGTTATTGTCAGAGCATAAGCTGAACTTCAGAAAACACACCAGTGAGATCATTAATAAAGTCCTAAAACACACTTGTCGGTTAGAAATCACACAGTGCATACCTCTGCCAACGCTATTGTCAGGGGGAGTAATTATGCATGGATCCGCCCCAAAATGTAATCACTTCTTCCGTAGTGCATTGCACAAAATTCCATTGAAATTCTTTGAGAACTTATGGAGATATCGTGTGGACAGACATGAACTTTTGACGATATTATGTGGTGTGGTCATAGAACTATAAGTAGAGTATGTAATTCTGCATGGAGCCACCTCAAAATTTATTCTGTCGTAGCCTATTGTCCACCATTCCATAAAATTTCATTGAAATTCATTACACAACCGAATATATATACCCCTCCATCAGGACCGGATACTATAAGGCTGAATAGGCTTAAACCTAGGGGCCTGTAACTAACAGGCCGGGGAAAATTCTGGGATATTCATATTTTTCTTAATTTTATTTTTGACAGAACCATAACCAGATTAGCCTATACGCAAAATACGCTACGGCATGGGGCACCAAAATAAATAGCAATTTAGAAATGCATCACTACTACTACTACAGGGAAAATGAATTAAACAAAACTTTCAAAATAAGAACATTCCCTGATGTGAAGTCTGAGCACTCACTATAACTGTTAAGATATTGTTAATATTTTAAAACTTATTAAAAATGTCCTAACAAATATCTCTTTATAAAATGGAATGAATATATTACACATTAGCACATAACAATCAACTTTATTCACACGATTGACGGATCGTATTACTTA
Source organism: Architeuthis dux (assembly GCA_006491835.1). Lineage (NCBI taxonomy): Eukaryota > Metazoa > Mollusca > Cephalopoda > Oegopsida > Architeuthidae > Architeuthis > Architeuthis dux. The sequence goes on from VCCN01005781.1 coordinate 257,973, forward strand.
AAATTATACACGAAATGGGAGGGTGGGGTGAGAAGGATGGTTCAAGATGGGGGGCCCCATATTGCGAATAGCCTAGGGAGCCCTGGTATAGGTTAATCTGGTCCTGCCCACCATCTTCATTGACAGATAAATATCTGGATTCAGAAATGTTCAATCTCTTCTACGGGTCCATTGTTAGACTCCCACTTTGAGTATGCATTTCCGTTCTGGAGGCCAGCCTTGATGATAGACAGTGGCATAGCTGAGGAAGGAGCTATTTGCCTCCCACCCACCACCCAATGTGGGGTACCCCTCAAAAGTTTTATAAATAGTAGTTCACCTAAGCATTTCTACTGACATTATACAATAATAAGGATATATTTGTACATAACATGAATTGCATAAATAATAATTCAGCCTTTGGAATTGTTTTTGTTCCTGAAATCTCATCTCAAACCTACGCAGAGAAACTTCAACATCTCAATTTACGTACACTACAATACCGGGCGACTTCGCACAGAATTCTTATTTGTATTTAATCGTTCTCACAACATGATAAGTCTTGACACTAAAACCTTCTGCTCCATCTGTAAACATAACATATCCATGCTAACACCCTCTCGTAAGTCATAACAAAAAGGTCAGAATATCAATTATCTACTTCAACACCATCAAGGTATCCGTAACAGATTTCTAACATCCTGATGTATCAACACTTGGAATAGTATTCAGATGACATGTTCATCTCACAATGAACACAGCTGAAACAAATATAAGGTGAGCACAGGTTAGCTGAAACGAATACATAGGTTAGTGTTAGTAATATTGTCTAGTTTCCATTACAGTTAATGCATTTAAACATCTTTTGGGCAATGACCTCTCTATACCAAGCAAGTACACATCTAACTACAACTGAAAAAAATCTGTGTGTGTGTGTATGCACCACAATTACTCGACAACTGGCCATTGTACAAAGTTGACATTTGCCAGATATATCAGTCAGCACACAAGGCAGTGCAGTGTCCAGTTTGAAGCTTTTTTGATCAGCGGTTCTTGAGAAATCTAATAAAACATTAGAAATTATAGATCTATCTTCATAGTTATTATAAATTATCTCCCTTGAATTCCACTCTTTAGAATTGTCAACTAGAAATCACTCAGAGAGCACAAATCTAGATATAACATATCTAAATTGGCTCACACTGAAGAGAAGAAACTGAAATACTTTGAAGCCGCAGTTCCGTACGACAAACGGAAAATTATTTTACATGACAAAATATGGCAGGCTGCTCTGCACTCAATAAAGTCCGACCCCTTCCAAACATGCACCTTTGGAACGGTCACTGACCTAGTTATATTAACATTAATGCTACATGACAGCTGCTGCAGAATGCGAAGAATTCCCACAAAGCCCTTAGATAGGGTCTGAAATTATCTGCTTGACCTGTTTAGGATTAGTTTGAAGCCTCTTTTCTTATCTGCCTCGAACGTCGACAGGTCTATGAAAAACCAAAATCACTTTCTTTCAAACCAAGCTGAAAAACGTTGAAAGCGTTCAGAAAGAAAGGAAGAGAGAGTGGGCGAAGAAAGAGGAATATTATTATTCTTTTTTAAAATCATTTCTCAAAATAAAAAAATGTGAAAGCGTTCAGAATTTAAGAAGCTAAGACATTCGTTTTAACATATCTCGTATTGTAAGCATGGAGTTTATGACCTATAACTTATGGGGAACGCAAGTAGATACACACTTCTTGGATACAAACGAAAATGTAGCAAGGCTCGAGAAAACCAGTCAGCGTCCATCTTCAGAGAGTCTTTATTTTAATCTCTTAACAGATTTACATTATTCTTTTTTTTAATCAATTGGAAACAAATAGTTTTATTACAGAAACAAATGTTGACAAATGCTATCAAAAATTGTGTAAACAACGTTGCAGGTTTTGAACAGAGTCTGTTCTTTTTCTTGTTTTCTTTTTGGTTTCTCTCCTAAGAAGAAACTCCGATTAATTCACTTAAACAAAAATACAACAAGGAGAAGAAATTTAACGAATCAATTTATTTAAAGGGTTAAAATTTTTAAAAAGGAATCTACATCATCATGTAATCACAAAATGTAATTAACAGCTACTTTCATACTAAATGTAAATGGTTTCATGCCTTTCATACCAAATGTAAATGGTTTCATGCCTTTCATACCATATGTAAATGGTTTCATGCCTTTCATGCCAAATGGAAATGGTTTCATGCCTTTCATACCAAACGGAAATGGTTTCATGCCTTTTGTACCAATCAAAATGGAAATGGTTTCATGCCTTAATATTTGTTCTTCCCTATTTCTACCTGAAACATTCAGTTTTTGTTTATCTTTTTTCTTTCTCTCTGCAGAAACTGTCGATATTGAAACAATTGGCAAAGTTTGCCTCATTGCAATCAACCGTCCGGAGAAGAAGAATGCTGTCGACACGGCAACCGCCCACCAACTCTACCGAGCTTTCCAGGATTTTGAAAAGAATGATCGGATGAAAGTGGCTGTCTTGTACGGGAAAGGTATTTCTACCCCCTACCAACACCACCCCACCATCTCTTTTGTTCTTGTTTCTAATTTGTAGTATAATAAATTTCAAATAATTGTTTGTGGTAATCTTTGCTTTGACATACATAAACCCACGGCAGTGTTTAACAAGCATAGAGTAGAGAGGCTCCAAAAGGCAGACATAGGCTCTAAAAAAAATAATTTTGTGTAAAAAAAGTATAATTAAACAACATATTCATCAGAAATTAATGTCTTTATCAGATTGCATGCCAATGTCTTTATCAGATTGCACGCCAATGTCTTTATCATATTGCACACCAATGTCTTTATTAGATTGCATACCAATGTCTTTGGTATGCAATGTCTTTATCAGATTGCACACCAATGTCTTTATCAGATTGCACGCCAATGTCTTTATTAGATTGCACGCCAATGTCTTTATTAGATTGCATACCCATGTCTTTATCAGATTGCACACCAACGAACTCGTCACGGTATGAGTTCAAACTGACAAGTTCATTGGCGTACAATCTGATAAAAACATTGGCGTGCAATCTGATAAGGACATGCGTTAATTTTTTATAAATATGTTGTTTAATTATATTTTTTAATTAAAAAAAATATACTTTTTAGATCCTCTGTATGATTTTTAGAGCCTCTCTATGCTGGTTAAATATTGCCACAGGTTCATGTACATCAAAGCAAAGATTAAGTTTTGTTATTGAAATTTTGCAAGGGAAGAACAAACCCAGGATCCATGATCCGACAGTACCAAACAAGACAATTCAGCGCATATATGTATACTAGTTTACCCCTGCCGTCAAAAAATGGTAGCAGTATTTAAGTAATTTTGCAATTGCAATTACGTAAAAGATCAGAAAATAAAGATGTGTGAAGCTAATTCAAATGAGAAATCATCACATAATTCAAATATTATAGTGTACAATCATCTTTCTCTTACAAATAACAAAATAATGAAAGTCTCCCAAGGGAAGTAACTCTTGCATGAAAAACCAAGTAACAACCAAAACACACTATATTATATGAGCTATATATAGACTATATATTGGCTACAAAGATATGCTACAGTCTAGTTTCCCTTCCTCATATTTGAATATCTTTCACTTCGATGGAAGCTAACTTAAAAAAATTGTAATAACATCATAACTCGAAGAGGTGGTGTATAATTAACACTGCTGGGGAGCCATGGCTTAAAAAATGGTATTGCTTTTAAATTACACCAAAACCGTCGGCCTGGTAGGCAACTGAAGAGTTAAATACACTTTTGTAATTTCAGTGTATAAATTATTAACCCTCTGAGTAGCAGTAGAGAAATATTCCTTCCTCTTTGTTAAACTTTAACGGAGATGGGGGGGACTTACTACTTCAGCGACACACATGGTTTTGATTTTGATTTTTCACAGTTAAAATCGTTAGTACTAGAAGTTGTTAAAACTTTATAGACTATATATATGGTAGAGGTAATGCGATAATGTGGAAATGAGAGATTGAGAAAAGCGTGTTACATCTCAAACATATTTATTATGATGCAGGTTTTCTGTAAGCTGAAGTTATGTTTATGTGTGTTCCTGTTACCAACTAAGGCATTTAGATTGTCGTCGAGCTTGAGGGCTCTCCGGTGTTCATAAACCAGTATTACCAAAAACATACACGACTCCACAAAACAACGATGCATCTCATATCCAAGGGCAAAAAGATATCCCAAATTTTCAACTAGCAACAGCCTTAAATAAGCTAATTTTAAAGCAACACAACATCGGAATAAAAAATAATCATATAGAAACACGGGGAATTGGATAAAGATATAGGTAGATGATACACAGACCCACCGAATCTAAACACCTCTACTCCACCAGCTTGAGAAAACCCTGCACTAACCCTTTGGCCAATGTCTAGGTCACTTGCCCATCTCGCTCATTCACCAGAAACAAAACCAACAACCATGTTTCACTTCATTCGGCTATCCCAACATGGAAGGCTGTACTCTGCAATGTTCAAACCTCTTCTAATGCTTGCAGCGGCAAAATGCATAAAGGCTTATCTTTATGATAATAAATATGTTTGAGACGTAACCCGCTTTTCTTAATCTCTCATTTCCACATTGTCAAATTACCTCTACCATTCTGTTGGATTACCTTACATCCAAACATATATATATAATGTATACTTGGGCAGCAATCCTTCATTTATGCATGTCTGATTAAATACGACAGTCAAGGAACATCTTGTTAATTTTTTATTAAATTAAATTAAACACTGAATAAAATCTTCTTCAGCCAGAGTCAGGGAGTTTTGAATGTATTTTGCAATTGAAACTCCTCCCAACTTAGAATTTACTTTTCCCACCACTCAAAAGATCACATGAACACACTAATGGCTAAGCCAAATACATTGTGGTTAAAATAATTGTTGGTTGTGATTTCAAATCACAGTAGAGGAATGTTAATTTTACATATCGGTTTGGTTTAACGTGATGCCGCAGACAAATAGTGAAGAGTTTACACCCTTAAATTTGGTGAGGATTGTTCTT
>VCCN01005781.1:266240-291996 GCA_006491835.1 Architeuthis dux
GTACACCCCCCCCCCAACCTCCTTCCTCTTATTTAATTTTATGACATCTCAATAAATATTTAAACACACAATTGACTCGGCAACTATATAATAGAAGGAAAAACTTCTACATCAAATTTTACTCCATTCAGGATTATGACCGAAAACCCACTTTACACAATCCAATGACAATAAAGCCCAGGCCAGCCAGTGTTCGTCTAAGCTTTTTAGTTGTTTCAAGTTTAATATAAAATGGATACAAGAATGTTAGTTAACAATAATTTGTATTAAACTTTCAAATTACTGTGTTAACATACTGACACAGAGCATAGCTTTATGTATACTATTAGCTAAGCAACAGGCATTTACTAGTATACATAGATAAGCCGAGGTCATCGATTATATGGAGCTTCCATGTTTCTAATCAGAAAGGACTATGGTCACATGATATTCAAACATTCCTAAGTATCTAACTGAACAATTAACTCTGTTACGATATAATGGTAGAAAATAATTTTATATTTTTCTCTATTCCGAATTTTGACCCAAGCCAACTTTATACAATCTAAAGACAATAAAGCCCAAGGCCAACCAGTGTTCGTCTAAGCTTTTTAATTGTTTCAAGTTTAATACAAAATGAATGCAAGAATATTAGTTAACTCTTAGATTCCTAGACTGCTTGTAACTGCAGTGGAACTCTTCAATGGATAACAAAAATGGAACTCTTTTGTGAATTGAATTAAAGAAAAAGAAAAATTAACAAAATGTGCAAGGGAGGTAATTTCAATCAGAAGTTAATCCCCATGAATTAGTGTTTTACTAGAATGAATTCAAGAGTTAACAATACCTTGTGTTAACCTATCGAATTACTGTATAAACATACTGACACAGAACTCACAGCTTTAGGTATACTGTTAGCAATGCAACGGGTATTTATTTGTAATAATTAAATTTCAACAGACGGAGGACGAAAATAAAAGCTAAAAAGTCACTTCAACTTTTGTTTGTACAATTGAATCTCTTTTTCGTATCTTTGATGTTGCCAATACAACGTTTTGGCCTATCCAAACCCTCGTCAGGTGTATAATTCAAGGAAAGAGAGCAAACCTTCGTCTTGAGAAGAAAGGTTTGCCTCTTTTCTTGAATTATACACCTGGTGAGGGCTGAAGAATGGATTGTCCAAAATGTATTGGCAACATCAAAGATGGGAAGAAGAGATTGGATTGTCCGAATAAAAGTTGGAATATTAATGACTCTTCTCAGAATTATAGATATTACACCTGAAGAAGGCTGTAGAATGAATCGGCTGAAACTTTGTGTTAACATCAAAGATGGGAAGAAGAGATTCAATTGTCCGAACAAGAGTTAGAATTTTAATGACTCATCTCAAAGTTATTGGCAATACTAAAAAGACACTTTGGGGACTTTTTGATTATGAAGGATTTGAATGAATTAAAAGTCGACATTTCATTTGTACAGATCCTATCCACTGTTTTCTCAATTCACTTGCTCGGTTTGTACTCTTCCGAAATCTCATTTAATTTCTGTCTTTTCTTTCTTTTCTCTTCCTTTGACCATTTCTTAGGGTCCAACCCGAATGTCATTCTCCAAGCCTGTGATTGCTGCCATCTCTGGGTATGCTGTAGCCGGGGGTTTGGAATTAGCTCTGATGTGTGACATGCGTGTCCTTGATGAATCGGCCATCATGGGTGTCTTCTGTAGGAGATTTGGTAAAAGAACGATGATTTGAATATTTATTTATTTGAACTGGTGTCCGGCAAATCTATCTACAACAATTCATCTACAGATACAATTTATCTACACTAATTTATCTACAGATATAAGCACATGCATACACTTGTATACATATACAAACATGTGTATGTGTATATTTGTGTGTGTGTGTATTCGTTAAATTACCTTTATATATCCTTGTAGGTAAATTATAACTGTAGATGAATTATTGTATATGTAGACGAATTATTGTAGATAAATTGTATATGTAGATAAATTGTATATGTTGACAATTATTGTAGATAAATTGTATATGTAGATGAATTGTAATTGTTGATGAATTGTTGTAGACAAATTCACTTATAATCATTTGAACTGTTTCATCAAATTAACTTTTAAGGAGAATAAAAAATTGTTTGTTAAACAAATTATTAAATTTGATAACTATTTTCCTCCAGCTTGATTTTTAAAATTTTATTTCGCTTTTTATCTGAACTTAACTTGGGCTGTTGACCTATGCCAGTGAGTAAACAGCAGAGATTGGAAATAAATAATAAGCTCCTGGTAAGACTCGAACTCACATCACTTATTTCCAATCTGCTTTGGTCAATGACCTGAGTTAAGTTACAATGAAAAGCAAAAAAAAACTTAAAATGAAGGAGAATAGCCAAAAATTAATAATAATGGTTTACAATACTTCATCTAAAAATTGAAAAAATTAAAATTATTAAAAACATTGGGGGGGGGGGGGATAATAAAACTCCAAAAGTTTGAAAATCTTCCCAAAAGTCATTTTTGTTTTGACCAAACCATTTTTATTTCTGCCAACAGAATTGGAGAGGTATATGTATTGCTCCATGTCTTTCCATCTACATGATATCTCCAAAAGGTCTCAATGAAATTTTGTGGAAGTATGGTCTATGTGCTACGGAAGAAGTGATTATGTTTTGGGGCAATCCATGCACAATTACCTCCCCTGAGAATGGCGTTGGCAGCAGTGTGCACACTCCGAGTGCTTTCTTTCTAGTTATCTCTTAGTTGGCATTCTGATTCGAGGAATTGGAAATCTGAAAAGGTTTCTCTTATTTTCAATTCAAATGTCTTTGCCTGATTCTTATTTTCAAGTATCTTCAATAGACTTGCTGCCAAAAAATAAATGAAATAGTATTAAAAAAAAAAAACAACCCCCAAAACACTAAAGATTTTTTGAAAGTGTAGATTGGTTAAGCAAAATATCTGAATGCATCAGCGACTAAGGGGAGACAACTCTATTCATACAATCAGAATGAAGGTGATTTCAAATTCTCTTCATTCTTAATCAGATGAAACATTGTTAACCATTATTAATTTTCGACTAGTATTTCTTTCATCTTAATTAAGATTTATAATTTACCGAGATCTTTAAAATTACAAAAGGTTAAGAATTAAAAAGAATTTTCTGGAACGAAAATGTATTAAAAGATTTAGCAGAGGGCCCATGCCATTTTCAGCTATTTAGGTACTTCCCAAACTTTTTATGAAAAAGCGTTACGTGACGAGAAAAAAAGTTAAGAATTATATTTATTGTAAGAAATAGTTATTTGTAACAAAAATGAATGGAGAATTTTTTAATCTAAAAATATTGCAACTCTGCTGACCACATCAAGAGATTTGTCAAACGCTTTTATTCTTTTGAAAATGAAATTGAATATTTGCACGTGATTGCTCATAACATTGCTTTTTAAATAAACATATACCTAGGCAGACTCACGGACTTCGGTGACATACCAGAAATTGACTCCTTACAAAAAAAAAGTCAAAATCTTTAAAATTTAATTTTATCGTCAGAATCTTTGTGGCATCAGAAGAAGAAAGATTTGAAAAAAATCTGAGATAAAAATTATTTGTGTACACCTTATAGAACCGTAGATATATTTTGAAAACAAATAGTGCAAAAAGCTGTAGCAGTGTAAACAAAAAATTACATATAATGATTTGCATTTGAAAATTTTCCAAAGCTTTCACGAGGAAAAATCGTAGATTTGAAAATTTTACAAAAAATCAAATATTTATTGGATTTTAATAAAAATGTTGGTACTTATATAATAAAGGACAACATTCTTTCCATTCAAAATCTTTTGGGGAAAAAACTTTTTTGTGTAAATAAATAAAAAAGTGTTTGTGAAATTTATTTTATTTCATTTTGACCTTCTCGGTAATGTGTATATTTCAATAAATTGTATATCTCGTTATATTGTTATAAGTAAAGTGTTGTCATTAAATTGTTGTTGGTAAACCTGCGGGATACCATTCTTAAGCGCTCCATACAAAAATGAGAGTAAAATAAATCCACATTTCTTATTTTTACTCACCTGTGATGTGATCACGAATTACTCATAGTTATGTTATCTGGCCCACTTAATGTGTACCAAGACTATATTTTGGCTCACCATAGTAAAGATCAGGCATGGGCAACCTTTTACGAGCAGCGGGCCGCATCAGATATTGCTAATCATAAACCGGGCCACAAATTCACCATCAGAATATTTTTTAGAATGTTGGGAACTTTTCCGCTAACAACATAGCTTGCATGCACCATTTCACTGAGCTCTGTTTGCCATTTAGAAAAAAAGCATATTTAGGCTACCGATCTGTTTCTTTAGTGTTTCAATTTTAAGCTTTCTGATAGCTCCTTGTAAATGTATCAAACCCAGAATGTTTAGTTGTGTAATGACGCTTAACGTTAAATTCTTTAAATGCGGAGTGAGATTCAGAACATATTAGACGCATTGGTCTGTTTTTTTACTTCAACAAAGAATTAATCATTTGTCCACTTATCCTGGAATTTTCTCATTTCTTCAAAAAAGATTCCCCTTTTCTTAGATGAAATTTTAATAAAACGTTATTTTCCTCATGGAATTAAGCGTGCCATTCCGAAAGTCAAAAGGGCCGCATATGGCCCGCAGGCTGCAGTTTGCCCATGGCTGGTATAGATATTTTCTTGAGCAAATTAAAAAATACAGCAAGCAAATTAAAAAGACAAGTGAACTGAATCGATGAACATGAGTCGTAATCAAATATATACAGTTTCTGCTTCAGATGCTGCAAATGTTAATTTTTGTCCCCCACGCATAAAAAGCCAGGGACTATCATTCACTATGAGAGTCTGTTGCCGTCATCATTGAGTCCTTTTTCTCAATGGGTTAACTTTGTTATTCCTTAATCTATTTCAATGACATTTTGTATGTAGGCTTGTGGGGAGATTCTATCTGGCTGATGGTGAGTTATGACCGATCCAATTGTTTGTTTACATTTTATAAGCAAAAAATGTTTTTGTTTACAATTGGGAAAATTGCTGAAATTTGGCCATGATGTTGACAAAACTCCAGGAATTGAAAAATGGTGAATTACGGTTGATGCGATTGTTTGTTTACATTTTATATGTAAATAAACATGTCAACATGCAAAAAATATTGAACTTGGAAACTGCTGAACAGATTAAAATGAAAATTGTTATACAGATTCTTGGGCACCTAATTACTGGAAATATATAACATTTCAAGAATTTTATGGTTTGAGTAAAACAAATCGGGTATCTCGGAGTTAACAGTCCTAATAAACAACTAATTGCCTCTCTCACTCTGTTTCTATTGTTTTCTGCTGGGGACCTTTTTATACTTTAAAGATTTTTGAAGTGAAATTAATTGAAACTTGTTCCTTAATATATTTTGCTTAAAAGTTGATTCAGAGTCTCAATCTGAATTCGCACAGGCTGACATCAAAAGATTACACCACTTTTTTATTGAATTTGACTAGTTTTTACCGTTATCCTAATTTTAGTTGTTTTTATACAACTTATTAATTCAGGCCACTGTTTCTATGGCAACGAATAACAGTGCAATCGGATATAAAGAGTAAGCCTTCGGTGAGAATCGAACTCACACCATCATTGCCAGAGGGAGACTAGTTTACACCTAGCTCCTTTTACCAATCAGCCACAAAGACTTCATGGATTAGCAGAAGCTGATTCACACTTATAAACTCATTCCCTACAACCGACTCTCTAAAGATTAATTCAGTAAATTTTAAAAAGTAGTAAATCTTATATCTAAGTTGAAACTAAAAATGAACAGGTCTGGTTAGTCACCGTCACTTGACCAATGTCTTTTGGCAGCAAACTGTGTTGGGGGTGATCAATTAAAAAATTGGAACAACGGGTGATCAGTGAATAAGTTACTCCTCTCGCCTTTTGTTGGATCATTAAAAAGTTCAAAATTTCCAAAAACAAGCATGAATGCAGCTGGGCACAAACTAAGGGACCAATTTAGGATAAACTTACATTGTAAATTGAACCCCCCACTAAAAACCTATTGGGGTAGCAGTATGAAAACAAAAAAATTTTTTTTAGAGAAATAATAAGGAGTAAATGTTTAAATTTTCAGCCCTTTAGCTCTATTGGTGCGGTCTGTACATGTGATACATACACAGCCAGCCAGACCAACTTGAAAACTGAAGAAACTTATGTTGACAGTTTCTAAAAATGATCAAGCTCTTTCTTCTTTCTCAAATGTATTTTTTTCTGTGTTGCTATCTCCTCTGTAGGTATTCCAGTTGTCGATGGAGGCACAGCTCGTTTACCTCAGCTGATTGGCTTGTCTCGTGCCCTTGACATGATTCTCACTGGACGGCCCATAGACAGTAAAGAAGCTCTCAGTTTTGGATTGGCTAATCGCGTTGTACCAACAGGAACAGGTACGATGACGATTCTAGATTCACATTTAATTCTCATTTACTGTTTATCTGTCTTTTTCAAAGTCACTGTATATATCTAATAACTTGATTTTTATTATGCATTAAACATCCCAAAATCTCTTTAATTAAAACAGTCCCATTACAGCTACTTTTTTTATTTTCAAAATTTAACATTTAACTTGAGTCATCATGGGCTAAAAATATCTGAAAGATAGTTGCTTTGGGAATTAAAAAATATTTTTTTTGGCTATTCTATCAGATTTTATTAAAAAAATACTAATCCAATTTGCACTGGTCCAAATAAACAGTGCATTGGTCCAAATAAACGAAGCAAATTAGCGATGATTATATACGTTTGAATCAGTTCTTTCAAAATTGGTCCTATTGTGTGGCGGCTTCCATATCAAATCACCTAATGGTCACCATCTTAGATTTTGATGAAATTGCAGTAGGTGATACCTTTTCTAGAGAAAATTCAACCCCAAAAATTTCAGCTTGATTGAACCACCGGATCAGAAGTTATGACAAATTGAAATTTGCTTAAATTTACATGTGGCGAGCCGCAAGCACGATTTGCTAAATTTGGCACTTCCTAACTATGCTATTTAAATCTAGCTGAAATTTGGTATTCCTGTAGTTTTTCACCCAACAGTGCTTCATTTTACCTATATTCTATGTGATTTAGGAGTTATGGGACCTTCAAAATGGGGGGAAATGGCTTTTTAGGGGGAGTTACTAAATGTTTGGCCGCCGTAAAAGATTTGAACATGTATACTCATAGTTTACTCACTAGCAGACATAGTATACGGTGCGACAGTGGCTAAATTATTCTTTCAATTTTCAACTAGCCACCATTCCACAACAGGAACTTCTACTGAGCTGAAAATTTGTTCACAGTGTCAACTTTCTATGTAGATTTTGAAAATGTTATCAGCTTAGTCCTAGAAAATACCATTTTTTCAGAAAAAAAGATGTTAAAGTGGGCTCCAAATTTCATCAGGAACCTTACACAAGGCAATACATCAAATGAAAATAATCCAGTGGAATTTTTATTTTAACACCCTTAGTTTAGTTTCTGTGGCTGGCAAAAGAATTAACAGATCTGACCCTAAAGAAACATTTCCCGCCATTTCGAAGGACCCATAACTTCCAAACCACATAGAATAGAGGTAAAATGAAGCCAGAAATGGTTTATTTGGGTGGGAAACTACTGGGATACAAGATTTCAGCTAGATATAGTCTTAAATACCAAAGTTATAAAAGGCTGAAGTTGGCAAAAGCATGCACAGGTTTTTAAATTCAATAATTCAAATGATATAAAAAAGATAGAACTATTTAGTGATATATTATTTGAAGGTTCAACTCTTGAAGTTTTATTCTTGATGCAGTATTCGTTTATCATACTTCAACATGACCGCCATCTTTGTTGATACATTTTGAAAGAATAAAGAGGTTTAGATAAAATTTGATAAATGGTTTATAATTAAAGGGAGATAACTTACGATGTTTTAAGGTAGACATAACAACATATGTTGGAACCATCTTAAGTTTTAATTATATATACATTTACTTACAATGATGAAATTATTACAAAAAAAACTTTGATTGAACTTTCAAATAATATATACTGAATAGTTCTATCTTTTGTATAATTTGAGTTATTGAAATTTAAAACTGGTGCAGGACTTTATCGATACCCTGTATATGTTTGATTTAAGACAATGGACAAGGAATGTTTTTGTTCTTTTAAATTTTTAGTTTACTTTTCTTGTTCATGAACAAGATAACGTGTGTTTGGATCTAATTTGGCTATTATCTTGACCAGAGAAAAACTGTTGTTGATGACATTTTTCGAATTTGGATACTGTTAAACCAAAACTGTCAAAATAGGTTTCTTCAGTTTTCAAGTTGGTTATGTATGTATCATGCATACAGGCCACACCAATGGAGCTAGAGGGCTGGAATTTTCAACATTTACTCCTTATGTCTAGGGAAAACTTTTTTTTAGTCTTTTTAAAATCCCCCCCCCCCCAGAAATAGGCTTTTAGGGGGAGGGCTCAATTTACAATGTAAGTTTATGTAAATTCATCCCTAGTTTGTGCCCGTTTGTTTTTTGAAAATTTAGACTTTTTAGTGATCTAACAAAAGGTGAGACAAGTAACTTATTCATTGATCACCCCCAACACAGCATTCTGCCAAAAGATGTTGGTAACATGACTGTTTCTATTGAGTGACTAAGCAGACCTCTATATATTTAGTTTCTTTTCTAAATAAATAATATATAAATTCAAATATATCTGAATTTTTTCATGGCTCCTATGTCCTTAGACCTGTAACACGGTACAGGATTTTCCTTATCCTGTACCGGGTCATTGGGGAACCCATTTCATGGGTGTGTCTTGTCTGACAGAGCCCATCCCTCTTCAGGCTGCCTTAATCCTGCTCCTTATGCTGAGTGCTTAGCAGAGATGTATTGAGTACCATTTTAAAAGTCTTTAATATGATTCGGGCATGGATTGAACTCACAACCTACTGGTCCGGAGGTGAGCACTGGGCCACATTTTTCATTGGTAATAACAAGTAAAACTAGTATTCCAAGAGGAAATTATGAATCACCGCCGCCCATATATGCTGTGTTAGGGGTGATCAATTAAAATATTGGGCTGTGATCACTAAAAAATGTCTGAATTTTCAAAGAACAAGTGGGCACAAACTAGTGACCAATTTAGCATAAGCTTACATTGAAAATTGAACCCCCCACTAAAACCCTATGTTGGAGGGGGATTTTCAAAAAACACACATTTTCCCTACTCATTGAGGGGAGTATGTGTACAAAATTTCAAGTTTCTACTATGAAGGTTAGGGCTGGGCAAAGTCCAGATACATAGATACATAAATGTGTGAACACATGAATAACCTAAACCTTTGGTAGCGGTGATTAATAATCATAGTACTTTGCATCCTTGTTAGAATTACATACAATGATTTTTACAATTATTAACTGCAGTCTCTTAGCCAAATGATTCTCTTTTATTTTGACCGTTGTGTCTGTTTCTCTTATCCTATTAGAGATTTACATACAATTTGATGAATGGTTTATGATTAAAGGGAGATAACTTACGATGTTTTAAGGCAGACATACCAACATATGTTGGAACCATCTTAAGTTTTAATTATATATACAATGATGATCTAACAAAAGGTCTTGGTATGGATTGAACCCACGGCCTACTGAGCACTCTATCATTGGGCCAAAGTGATTGGTCATTTTTCCTGGGTGATAGCAAGTAAAATAATAATAGTACTTTGTATCCTTGTTAGAATTATATACAATGATGTTTTTAATTATTAAATGCAGTCTATTAGCCAAATGATTCTTTGCCATCCCCCCCTTTTTTTGAACATTGTGTCTGTTTCTCTTGACTGTTTTTCTTTCTTTCTACCGTTTTCAGCCGTTGGTCAAGCAACCCAGTTAGCCTTAAGCATCTCTCGTTTCCCTCAACTGTGTCTGCAAGTCGATCGATCCGCCGTCTATTATTCTGCGTATGATGCAAATTCCATGCAAGATGCTTTACAAAATGAATCTTTCAAGGCCAAAGAGGTCATCCGATCGGAATCCATCAAAGGTAGGCGGCCTTGCCCCTTCATTTCTTTGAATTACTCGCCAGAAACCTTTGTATATCAACTGAGCGGTTCTGTGAATGACACCAATATTTATTTGTCTATGCCAGTAGTTCCCAACTTTTTCAAGTCATTCCCCACTTTTGTCAATAAGATTACTAGTATTCCCCCCCCTTCCCTTTATTAAGTTCCAACAAAGAATACTTCCAAATAATAACTTTATTTTTCGTATAATTAGACAGCTTCATACTAAGAATTAGTTTAATTTTCTAATTGCACAACTGCTGCTGTGTATTTGTTGCTCAAAGAAAGCAAGCGAAAATAATTTGAACACATCATTTGAAATTCTAATTTATTACAAAAAACAAATAAGAATTCTGCTATCGTAATTGATATACACATCAATGTGATCTCTGTTTTTGTTTTTTGCTACTAGTTCTTCGATTTGTGGGTCTATTAGTGAGAGAGCACATCTAAAATCATTCTCAACTTGGAGCTTATTACGAACCTTCAACTTGATAGATAGAAGTGCAGAAAATCCTATCTCTAGACTGGACTTTTATTTTTACCTAATAGCCATATTTCCCCCTTGGACTACCCCCCCTCCTGGTTGGGAACCACTGGTCTATGCAAACCAACTTAGAAAAGGTATATGTATTCACTCATGTCTGCCTGTTTGTCCATACAATACCTCTAAAACTTCTCGATGAAAGTCAATGACGTTTTGTGGAAGGGTGGGCCATGGGCTAAGGAATTCTTTTTACAGTTATCTCCCCTGCATCGTAGCTATATATATATAAATTGATTTTCATTCAGTTTTTAGTGTTATATTATCACAGCACCAAAGGGAACTTGTAACTTCCATGACAGTTTCTTGGATGTTTCTGGTGACAAACGTTCAACGACCGTTGGGTTGGTTTCGTCACTCCTTGTTATGGATGGTGTCAGGGCGCACGATGTGTCCGGACTTTTCGGGAAGACGGGGGGGTTGGCCTGAAACATAATGAAGGATCGAGACGGAGACGATTTCTCTGGTTAAAGAATATACTGTTTATTCATAATTCTACAGATGTTCTTGTCACACACAAATATTCCAGAGAGAGAGAGAGAGAAAGAGAAAGAGTCACTGTCACTGTCAAGGCAACTTCGTCCGTATCTGGGGGGACATTCTGTCTTGTCTTCGCTCTGTCCTTGTTTATGGTTTCTAAGGGTTAAATTCGTTCACATTGTTTAGTCTATATATTTTGAATTTTGCCTATTTTGAATTAACCCTTTGCTCGTTTATTAAACAGATTTCTATTTTCCGTCGATGTTTTGATTCGCGCTACCATTCCTCCTGAGTTACCCTTTGATGTTATCCAAAGCACCACTCTTGTTTATCAAAAGTGTCCAGTCGATTGTTTTAGTTAGTTTCAATCTGTATATTTTGAACTTCTGATTTTTTTTCTTTTCATTTATCTATCTATCTATTTCTCTATCTATTTTCATTTAAGCACCTCTTCGTTATGGTAGATTAGTGACAATACCATTGGCAGAGGTCTGTGCTCTCTGAGTGTTTTCTACAACCGAGACCAATTATTCAGCAGAATCTTATTTGTAGACAGAAACCTTTGTTGTTTTTGGACAGACGATTAATCGTAGGGTACGAATAAGAACAAAGAATAATTGTCTGTCAGTAATCTTTTATTCAAATCCTCTACTTCTATAAGGAACAGTGCAATTTTCTTGGTTCTCTGTCCATAACCATGGACTCTTCCACTTGCCTACTTTTATAATGAACAGTGCGATTTTCTTGGTTCTCTGTCTGTAACCATGGACTCTTCCACTTGCCTACTTATATAATGAACAGTGCGATTTTCTTGGTTCTCTGTCTGTAACCATGGACTGTTCCACTTGCCTACTTCTATAATGAACAGTGTGATTTTCTTGGTTTTCTGTCGATAACTATACTCTTCCACTTAAGACTTTGGCTGATAAAAATACCTCCTATCCACAGATTGAAACTATGGACTCTTCCAGTGAAATGAATTCATTATTTTTTTCTAAAAAATCATCTCCTAGAAATTAAAATATATCCGTGAATTTCTTCACTGGGTAAATCATATGAAAACATAACGGATCAGGACGCAAGTCATATAGCAATGATCAGCAAGCTAATCTTGCTGGGCATCATTTGTGGGCTCGATCCTCATTGGATCTCCCACTATTGATGGTCTGATGCCAACTCAAGCTAAGTTAATTTAGTTATATAATGAACAGTGTGAATCCTTTTTTTTTTTTGTCTGTAACAACGGACTATTCCATTTAAAGGTAACAATTGACAGAATTGAAACAACCACGTTTTGCCTCAACACCAGATGACGTCACTGAAACGTCAGCAGTCTTACCAGGATAAATCTGGTCATCCGGTGTGGGTGCAAAATGTGGCTGTTTTAATTTTGTCAATTTAGGGGTGCTTGATCCATACTTCATCCATAAATTGAAACAGCCTTCTTGCTGATAGAGAAATAGTTTTCATGGTCTGAATAGAAGATCGAACCAGCCACAACATTCCCTTGTGGCTTAGATGAGGATTAGCATTTTTTTAGCGATCAGTATATTTCAATTAAGATATGAACATATTGTACTTTATGTACTGATGTAGATTTCTACCAATTGTTTTGCAGCTTCTCATCTTTTTAGGATGAACATGGGTTACATAGTTTAGTAGGAGAAGGTGTAGCAATATTTGTCTCTGCTTGACCATTCCCTCTCTAGGTTAGTCTTAAAAGTGTTCACATTCTCTGCAGTGACCGTTTAGTAGGAGAAGGTATAACAATATTTGTCTCTGCTTGACCATTCCCTTTCTAGGCTAGTCTTAAAAGTGTTCACATTCTCTGCGGTGTCCATAGCTTCACTCAGACAGTTCCAGTCTGCTGTCACTCTTGCAGTGAAGAACTGTTTTCTTGCGCCAGTTTCAAGTTGGGTTTGAAGTCTGTGGCCTCTAATGTGTGTGTGTCTGGTGAAAGGTTCAGCATGCGTTTGTTTGGGCAGAGAGGGCAACGACAGGGAGTGTTGGTTGGTCATGATGCGTTAGGTTTCTATCACATCAGCTCTTCTGCGTCTGTATGCAAGAGTTGGTATATCGAGCTGTTGCAGTCTGCTAGCGATGGCGAGGTCCTTCAGTTCAGTCACTAGTTTAGTGGCTCTCCTCTGCACTTTTTCATTGCGTCAATTGACTACAGTATAATGTAAACATAACTTTTATATCCACTGGGAAACCACAAAGTTTGTGTGACTCGCTTTATTGCGATATTCTGGAATCAAACCTGCAATATCTTCAATGGATGCCTGTATTTGTAATTCAAAATATTTTCAAATAAAATTATATTCTGCGATTAATAGTTTCCATTTTTCTAAAAATCTTTTCTTTGTTTAGGTGCCAAGAACTTCATTGCATCTGGCCAAGGCAAACATGGTTCATTTGACGACACCAAGGACAAAACGTGAACTGTCATTGTTCGTTGTGCAGCTTTCAGGGATTCTACCTGAAAACACGCCCACGCTGAATTTGTATTTTCACAAAGCCAACATTTTTTTCCCCTTTTCTTCACGGACTACGTTTTGGCATCAGGTTTTCCCATTACGAAAGAAATTGAAAAATCTTCTTGTAAACTGTCCTAGAAAATAAAAAGATGTCCTATGAAGATCCCCATATTGCCAGTGTATAAAATGCAGATTTAAATAAACCAAAAATTATGCAAATATTACAATGCAGCTAATGCGCTGGTATTACGACTAGGAGGCCGTCTAGCAAAGTCCGAAGTGGACATCCATGGGGGCTTGTATAAATTCCAGTGACCGCTACTCCTCCAAATACCATATTGTAAATCATGCGTCTTATATGAGGGCAAATATAGTATTCATTGTTTGGTTACTTTCTAAAGAAATAGTGACACGTAGAGAAAACCCGATTTCTTTTTCTTTTTGCAAAATTCGCCGTTGTTAATTTCAGCTAATGTGTATATCCATTGTCTAATTAGAGTGAAGAAAAAAAAGGGGGGTTTTACAAAAATCTGGAACACCCCCTCCCCCTCCCCCTGCTCAAAATCCTGGATCCGCTCCTGCCTTTCCTGCTGTTTTGGGGTCGGCCATTAACAAAACTATGAAAAATCATTTTGAAAAAAATTTAATTTTTGCCTCATTCGGTACTGAACCGAATTAAATTCCAGTTTGAAGACAATCAATGTTTGGAATTTTTGATTGATTCTTGAAAATTGTTGTTTTTTTTTTTTGTTTTTGTTTAAAAAATTCTGAACAAATCCTGCATTAAAAACATGGACGTCAACTGCTTTTGAAACTTTTTTATTTACAAATCAATGTTTTGTTTTTTTTCACAAAAATTTGCTTAAATAATCTTTTTTCTGTTGGAAACCGTCAGCTAAAACTGCCAACAAAGGTTTCTTCAGTTTTTAAGCAATTCTGGCTGGTTAGCTATCTAATACATACCACACCAATGGAGCTAGGGGGCTGAAACATTTTTAAAACTTTACTCATTATTATATCTAGAAAAAACAGTTTTTGTTTTTTGAAAATTTTTGCAATTTAGGTTTATGCTAAATTGGTTGCTTAATTTATGTCCGGCAGCATTCACACGTTTTTTTTAGTGATTACTGCACAACAAAAGGCGAGGGAAGTAACTTATTCATTAATCACCCCTTCTTCCAATTTTTTAATTGATCACCCCCAACATTTATTTTTTATTACTTATCACACTTACAGGCCGTACCAACAGAGCTAGGAGGATGTTAATTTCAGCATTTACTCCTAATAAGGAGTAAATGTTGAAATTTACATCCCAGAAAAAACTTTTATTTTTTATTTTTTGATAATTCCAAATAGGATTCAATTTGGAATGTAAGTTTATGCTAAATTGGTCCCTTTAGTTTGTGTCTGGCTGCATTCATGCTTGTTTTTTGAAAATTCAGACTTTTTAGTGTACAAAAAAGGCGAGAAAAGTGACTTATTCATTGATAACCCCTTTTTCCAATTTTTTAATTGATCACCCCTAACATGGCATACTGCCAAAAGACATTGGTTGCATGACGGTTTCTATTGAATGACTTACCAAACCTGTTTTTTTTTTATTTCATTTATTTGAACTATTCTTTTATAAAATCAAATGTTTTCCATAATTTTGAAGAACCAGAAACATGGGACACATTTGTCCTGGGACAGATGAAAAACATGGAATTAACGAATCATTTTGTTTACACGTCTTTTTTTGTTAATACTATGATGACATCATTGTAGTTGTAAAAGCCAGGAAAATCTCATTTACTTTATTTTTCATGACACATACGCCCCAGTAGACTTCTAAGAGAGATCTACGGGACATATATATACCAGTATGGAAACCTCAGGATATATACAGTACCTGTCATTTTGCTTCTAATGAACAGTCATTTTACTGATCGTTTGGTTTTGAGAGTTAAAAGCACAAACATTACGTGAGAAGAATCAAATTTTTTTACAATCAACAAGAGTCATGTTTTTTGGTTCTGAATGCTAAATTTCTTGAAAATGTTTTTTTTAAAGAATTAAATTGTTAAATGAAAAAAAGCAAGTTTTTTGTTTCCATCCTTCTAAAATCTTCTTCAGAATTGATCAAGGAGATTAAAAAAGTAAACTCACATTGCTATATGGAAGAGTTGCCAAACTAGTAAGTTAATTTTTACCCCCCCCCCCCCTGCAATCTCAGGGATTGAAAACAGATTTTGTGCTTGTTCAAATATGAGCAATACTTTTTTTTATCAATGATAATTTATACATAAAAAAGTATTTCTCATAAGTATTTGAACAAACACAACATCTGTTTTTGTTTTTTCATTTTACAATTTAATTCTATTAAAAAAACATTTTCAATAAAATTAAGCATTCTGTCTTCTTAATGTTATTCATAAAAAATGTGATTCTTGCATAATGTCCCTGTTTTTAACTCTCAAACCCAAGCGATTAGAAGTAAAATGGTTGTTTGTTCAAATACCTATGACAGGTAGTGTGTATATATATCTCAGGTTTTATTGTTGAAAAATCAAACATGTCTATATTTAGTGGAAGTGTTTTCCATGCTACTATAAAGACATCAGCAGCAGTAGTCATAGTGATGTAGCTGAAACAGAAACCAACAAAAAAGTGACAGGCTTTATATTATAAGATAAGGATGTTATCAATTTTGGAAATGAAGGGGAAAGAAAACAGGTTAAGATTTGGT
This sequence comes from Architeuthis dux, assembly GCA_006491835.1. Taxonomy (NCBI): domain Eukaryota; kingdom Metazoa; phylum Mollusca; class Cephalopoda; order Oegopsida; family Architeuthidae; genus Architeuthis; species Architeuthis dux. Next base: position 282,559 of record VCCN01005781.1, read on the forward strand.
TTAGTTTACATTACTTTTTCTTAAGTAGTTTTGTACAATGGACAGAAAGTCAGTGTCTAGTTTACCATTATAGTTACATTGAAAACCTTAAAAATTAATTTTTCACAAAACTGACAAATTTCGGGAAGGTATGCCCAACCTACTATATATTGTAGGTGTTTTTAAAGATGCAATTTTTATTTTCAATAAAGGCATATCACCTTTTGAATTGTAACTCAACTGTGCGTTGTATCTGACCCAACTTACAGTGTAGGTACAAAAATATAGCTAAATATGCACGAATGACTCAAAAAGGTTTTTGACAAATGTGGACAATAATAGGTTGAGGAGAAAATCTTTTCTCCAAAAACAGTGAGGTTAACTAAACCGAATCTTGACGAGGGAAACAAAAACAAAACTCCAAACGCAAAACTCATTTAACATTTTTATTTTAATAACTACAATGAAAGACATTTGCAAAATGTTTTTTTGTGTTTTCTTTTTGATTCTACGATTTACACATCATTCGGACATTTTCTTATTTCTAATTAAATCCAGAAAAGGAATTCATTGTCTTATTCAGGAAAGAGAAATTTGCAGATCCGATCGTGACAAAAATCGATGTCGGTAAACGTCACTTTGAAATTTTGAAGAAAAAGAAGAAAAAAAATGATTTCAAAGTGAAACTTGAAGCACCAAATTTTGTGGTTTCTATTTAACTGCACAGGGTTTTTTGCAGAGGGGCGGGGGGGTGGACACTGGTCCCTTGTCTTTAGCCTCCCTTGAAATGGGCCCTGCTCTATCATTGTATGTATGGTTGTTCTTTGCTTATACTCTCATCGAGGGTGTTAGGTACACACAGCAATTTTTAGTAAGATCAACTTCCGGCTTGTCAAGCCTTCATTTTGCTTACAGAATCTGGTATTCCCCAAAGGTTACCCATCTAGGTCCTGACCAGGCTCAATGTTGCTTAACCTTGGTGATCTTACGAGAACCACTGTATGCAACATGATTTGGCCATAACCCCTTTGAGTTGTAGAGAGGCTCCTCAATCCTAGTCCTTGTGCTGAGTGCTTAGTGGAGTGGGATTGAGTACCATTTTTAAAGTCTTCGGTATAACTCGGGGGTGGATTGAACCCTGGCCTACCAAACCAGAGGCGAGCACTCTACCACAGTGATCGATATGCTCTATTATTATCAAAATGAAAATACAACCTCCCTTATTCTTAGCAATATTTCTGGGTTTCCAGCAAGACGACCATTTCTGGTAAAAATGCAGAGATTCTGTCACAAAATGGCACCACTCTTTCTTCAGTCAACAATGTTTTCCACTGAAGCCTTTTTTCAGGTCCAGGTCAAAAGATGTCCTTTGCAGGATGACCTTCCTTATTGGGTGTCCAAACCATTTCAGCCTCCGCTGCCTTATGCGAATATTGCTGGCCAGCAGGGCTGCCACTTTTGATACATTTGTACCAAATGGTACTTTCCAGTCCTGGTGGTACATTTGGTACAACAGTAGGAAAATTTGGTACTTTCCTTTCAAATCTACATTTGATATAATAGACAAGCAAAATATTAAAATATATATCGTTTCACTTTCTGTAGACAAAAGGACTATGGGCAGACAGCCACTGAACCAAGTGGGACCTGTCTGAAAAACTTGATTGACATGAAAATAAAGCAGTGTGTTTTAGTAGTAGAGTTAAATTAGATTAATTTCTACGTATTTGTGGATGTTTTTTATTTATTTGGTACTTTTATGAAACAATTTGGTATGCTTTGACCTTCGACTTAGCCTTTGGTACATTTGCTAAATTCTCTGTGGCAGCCATGTTGGTTTTGAGTTAGGAAATATTGTTGTGGTTTCACTTTCTTTCTTTTTTTTTTAAACCCCACGCCCCCCAATGTTTTGGGTCGTTCTTCGCTCTAGACGATCCAAATCAGAATTTATACTTTTTTATTGTTAGATTCAGATCGGGAGTGGAAATTGTTATTTAAAAACTGGTTCTGATTTTATTTTTATGAGAAAGGAAGCCCAGGGAAAATTCAAATCTAGATAAAGTCCTGCCACAGCCATTCCTAAGCAGTTCAACCAGAGGTCACAAGAAGAAGCTACAAATTCAAAACAGCCACCGGGGTCAGAAAACACTTCGTCTCAGCTTGTTCCAGATAGGAGCGGTTCTGTCTATCAGATGACACAGTCTCTTCTCCAAACATAAACATATTTAAATCAAATCTTAAAACAGATCTCAGACACCAAATATTTGAATATGAATTTTCAAACTAAATAATAAAAAGAACACCAAATATTTGAATATGAATTTTTGAATAAAATAATAAAAAGGACACCAAATATTTGAATATGAATTTTCAAACTAAATGAAAAAAAGGACACCAAATATTTGAATTTGAATTTTCAAACTAAATAATAAAAATCAATCAGAACAGAACAGTAGGACTCCATAGGTTGACCTCACTAACCTAATATTGTCCAGCTTGAGCTACACAAATCTGCAGAGAGGTTAGAGTACTTTGCAAATTAAAAATGTTTTGTTTATTTTTAGCAGCTTTGAGAATGGAATGTAAATTTCACACTGCCAATAGTTATTTGTTTGCCTCCCCATGAGGGCGGAATGTGATACAAGGTTGAGTTTAAAGTAGGTACCCACACTGGAAAACTCTTCATTAAGACAATTTTCCTGTGCACTCACCAGCTATTTGAGTACACTCCAAGCTGTGTGATTAGGGTGGAGGTATCCCTTCGGTGGAATTGCATCCTGCCAAGGGGGTGGTTATAAAAACTTGTAAGAATAAAGTCTTGGTCTCGACCAGACTTGAAACTTGCAACGATCACTAAGCTGACGCATACAATGGAGACCGGGACTTTGTCACCGGCCGTTTATACTCCATTTGGGAGTTGTCTCTTAAGAGACAGACACTTAATATACAAGAAACATGCATTATAAAACGTACACCTGACACACAAGCACGACAAAATGTGAAATTCAAAAAAAGAAGATGGAGGACTACTGACTCATCAACTTGGTTGATGAGGTTTCTGCTAAATATTTATTGAAGTTCTCGTCCTGAGCAGGACTTGAAACTTGCAAGGATCACCTCGCTTTTGCTTTCTTGGCCAGAGATTGAGGGAATCAGAAGAGATTTACTGATATGTTTCAATGCCTTCTATTATTTTGGTGGGATTTTACAAGCATACACACCTACAAAGTCTCTCTCAAACACACACACACTATTGCTTTAATCATTCCTCTTTTCTATGTACATCTATACAATAATGTAATACAATCTTCGATAAGATAATTCGTTGTCTCTTAAAGAAACACAATCCGCATTCATTCATCCGATTCTTACAGACGAACCAGAAATGATGAAAGATGTAAAACAGTGATTCCCAACCACCGGGCCAGGGACCGATATCGGTCCACGCCTGCAAAGCATGTGCTACCAGGCTGCGAGGAAACAATATTATATTTACAAATCGTATCGATATTCTTTTATTTTTTTGGTAAAATAAAAACAAATTCATTTCTTTGGATCTTAATATTAAATTCGTTAGATAAACCCTTTTAGAAACGAATTTGAACGTATCACCTATTTATAAGTGACTTATCACCTCTATTCCTCAAATCCGGTCGTGATTATCTCTCCGTTGACCAGTACACAAGATCAAGACAATCAAACTACATAAAGAAATCTTATTTTGACTGGCAGAAAAAGAAAATCTATTTACAAACCTGAGCTTAGTCTGTAGGGCCCCCAGGGAGGCTCGAACCCGATACCCAATGGAAATGGTCTGAAAGACTCTCCATTACACCATTGCCTCCCCCAACCACCCCACTCTGCATATTTAAATAATAATTATTTTGTTTTTAGCTTCTACACAATTCAATTCTGAGGATTTTTTTAAAACTGATATCCTCATCTAAGAATTAAGAAAAAAACAGACAATTCAGTTTTTTAAAAAAAAGGTAAAAAGTGATCAAAGAAGCAAAAATATCAGAAGATTCATTTTCCTGTTTCAGGGAAAATCTCTTGTGTGTCACCGATCAACTCTCATAAAAAATGTTTTGAAAAAAATTTGTAAAGTTTGTTTTAGAAATTGAATGTTGAAACAAAGCCATCGACCACAGAAGTGACAAAGAATCTGGGAAAGGCGAGTTTTATTAATCATTTCCAAAATAACAAACCTGAAATTCAGACCATAGATGTGCTAGTTCTTTTCTTGTGTGAAGATCTGCAGTGTTGCCAACTTTCTTTTTGGGTTGACATCTAAAATGGAGTCCAAAAACATCTTGAAACATCTCAGAAATATATTACATATTATTAATAAATTAAATGTGACTTTAATCTTCAACCTTTATTTATTAAAAAAATATTACTTATTTTATTACTATAAATTAAATAAAAATATCATTTTATTAAAAATATTACTTATTTTATTAAAAATCATCTAAATTGCAATTTGTGACATCTAGATGTAACCAAAAACATCTAATTGGCAACACTAAGCAAGGGATGCTACTCTCATTTCAATATGTCAGTCAATCAGTCAGTCTGGTTCATCTAAAAACACATTCCTTATATTGTCTGGTTACTAACCAGTGACAGATTAACCATTAGGCTGAGTAGCACTTAAGCCTAGGGGTCTGGAAGGGAGGGGGGGTCCAAAGACTAAAAAGAATAGTTTAATTGAGAGTACACGTGAGTATTTTGGTTAATATTTCAGGACTTTTGTTTTCTAAATTCGGCTCTAAATATAAACACATTTAGAAGTAACGCTTTTTGGAGTTCGTTCTAATGACATAATAATGTTGTGATGGTAAACACAATCTCATGGTTGGCTTGATAGGATACAATCTGTTGATTTACATGTTGCTATCAACAACAGTTTTGTGAACCAATAAACACAGAAACTTCTTTCAAGTTCAAATGTAAATAAAATGAAAAATAAATGAATAAATGGGGCTGTAATTGATTCATATAACTTTATGGGTGTCCGGCGACTTTGTCTACAACAATTCATCTACAGATACAATTTATGTACAATAATTTATCTACAGATATAAAATAAATTTATACATACACAAATAAACACATTGGCACCTAAATACGCACATGTATATATATATATATATTTACACACATAATCATACACACGTTTGTATGTATGTACGTACATGTGTTTATATGTGTATTTGTACATGTATGTGCTTATATGTGTGTCTAATCATTAAATTACCTTTATATTCCCTTGTAGGTGAATTATATCTGTAGATGAATTGTAATCATGGATGAATTGGTGTAGACAAATTCACCTCAAACTAACTTTATATATTATGTACAACAATATAAGCTTTTTAATGTGACTTGATTGACAATTTAGATTTTTTATTTCATTTTTTCAAATTTGGAAGTCGTTCCCAAATTCGAAAAAATGATAAAAAAACATATCTGAGTTTGCAACACTGGAGTCGCAAATTCCAAAAATTAAATTAAAAAAATATCTGACTTGGCAACACTGAAATGTCCCTTTATTCTATCCAAAGAAGGGGTGGGGCATGGTCATGGGGGAGCCTTACTAAAGCTCAGCCTGGGGGCCCAATGTCGGGGATGGCTTACTGAAGCTCTCAGACTAGGGGATAATCCGTCACAGTTACTAACACAAGAGAACCCCCTCCATTTTGTCCGAAAGGAAGAAAGACTAGCATCAGTATGTATTGTCGTTCTCCGTTTATATATACCCTCATCGAGGGTGTCACAGGGTTAGGTACAACGAACCGGGTGGGTCAAGCCTCCAAGAACAGTGATCAGTCTAGCATCAGTAAAAGAGGAAATTCCTCTTTTGTTGTCACTTCCTCAATCATCAAAGTCAGAGACATCGCCAGTCAGGGGGTGGGGGTCTTTGGCTTGTATTATTATTAACGGGATTGCCACAGGAGGTTCTTTGCATGATACCCGGCTGCTTACAGCGCCCGGTATTCCCTGATGGTCACCCATCTACTGACCAGGCTCAATGTTACTTAACTTCAAGAACTGGTGCGTCCAACATGATCTGGCTGTAACAAAGGGATAGATGAAGAAAAAAAATAACAAAAAGAGAAAGAGGATTTCGTTTGGTGAAAAGGAAATGTTGCTGTCGTCTTTGTGACGTTGAAAGAGAAGGTGTGGTTACTAAGCAATAGACGTCAATAGAAAGACGACTGTCACATTTCGCGACAGTTTGCCATTCAAAGATGAAATTCGTCATCAGTCTGGTTACCGTTAAAGGAAACAGGTTTTCAGAATTCCAAAATGGCTCACGATCGGAAAAAGAATTTGCTTTCAACTCCTCTTTTGGCTCCAAAACTTCTTTGTGACTTTTCCTTCTCATAATCTAACTTATATAATACACAGTGTGTGTTGGTTGGTTTGTCCCGCAAGGGAAATAACTCATATTTTCATGCAAGAGTTACTTCCCTTAGGAGACCTTCCTTATTTGTAAGAGAGAGATGATTGTACACAATAATATTTGAATTCTGTGACAATTTCCCAAATGGATTTGCTTCAGACCTTCTCTTTATTTTCTGAGTTTTTATGTAATTGCAATATAGCCGTCATTTTTTTACGGCAATGGTAAATTAGTAAGTTTAATATTGACCAAAATAAAAAGGCAGAAATATTCCAAAAAAGTCCAAATTAGATTGGCATTTAGACAAAAATTCCATTAACCCATAAGAACCCACTGTGACACCAGTGTCACATATAATTTAATTGATCTGCACAGTCCCTTCCTTATACAATATTTTTTATACATTTTGTGAACACTAATTTAAACAAATGTAAACATAAAAAATAATGTCTAATTGATTAAATTATTAATAAAATATAATTTGAAACAATTTTCTACAGCTACAGTAGCTTGTTGAGAAGACATCCAATATGAGGCAGTTGTATTTATTTTTATTCAGTTTGCAGATGTTTTGTGTTATAAAATACATCTGAAAAATAATTTGTTGTTAAATCTAACCAGCAAAGTTATAAATTCGATATATGTTGTGGAAATGCATATAAAAAGGCAAATCAGTGTCACTAAGCAAAAGAAATCTGTCAAGCTGATGTATTTTCAAATGATAAAAACATTTCTCCTAAACGCACGATGAGACATATATGTCACATTACAGATATCGACACTAAGAGTATGATTTCAGAACAAACTTCATCAATGTGTTCCATGTAGTCTGTTTTGTATCCCACATAATTTTCCTTCAAGTAGAAATGGGTCTGGGTTCTTATGGGTTAAGGTACTTTCAGATTAGATGTCATTTTGTTTTCAACTGCATCTTTGACAAACTTTAGTTTCCAGTGAATTACAGTATTTCCCAGGAAAAATATTTGATAAGAGGCGCAAAATGTGACAATTAGCCGTGACAGAAAGAAAAAAAGACACTGTAGAGATTTGGATATGTTAGTAGGGTAAGCTATTTAATCCTCAGATATTTTCTGAAAAATACCTAGCTAATTATAGGGTGCGGTTTACTACTTGTAGCGTCTTACCAGCCGGGAAATACAGTAATCCCAAGGGCAAACATTTTTATCAAAGTCTCTCAGAAAGACATTCGGGTCAAATAAAAAACCCCAGAGAAACACGAAGCAGACAAATTAAGTGGGTCCCATAATTTGTGTACACACAACCAACACTTTTGTATTTCAGGATGGAAATTCTCCACTTTGAATACAAAGCATTGGATCTACTCATGCGGTCGACTTTAAAAGTCCAAAACTTCAGCAAGAAATATTCAAAAGATTTCACAACCATGGGGGGCAAAATCATTCAGTTATCAGATCAGTGATGGAAATAGGTTTTGGGAACTAGGTATACGGTAAGGCTGTATCAAGGATTTATGGGATCACAGGGATGAGCAAAGTGAACCCGTGTAGCTGGGGGTTCTATAATCCCCCGTGGGTAATTTGACAAAGGATAGCTTATAATAGAGGTCTCCATTAGTAGACATTGTACATACAAAAATTGAGAAGCGGGTATACACCGTAGCCCATGCGTACCCACCCCAATTTCCATCACTACATCAGATACTCTCAAAGTGGGAGAAAAAAAATGAATTAAAGATGGTTTTTTTTCTTCTTCATATTGACTTCCTAAGTTTCTTATGAAAAATTGAAAGTCAACTGTTTGATTCTAAATAATTGAATAAAAAAGACATCAAATCATGTTGCAAAACACAAAAATGTTTCATAGTCACAGTGACATCAAAACAGGAGAAATTTCTTTCTTTTAAAAAAAAAAATCCCTAATTGAAACTACAGATACGCTAAAGAAAGAACGAAGAATCCACAAGAAAATCCTGCCTTCTAGAAATGAGTCGCTTGTTTCAGCTCAGATTAGAAAAGATTTCTTGAAAATTCTTGAAAAGAAAACATTTCTTGAAAATTCTTGAAAAGACAAACAACCTCAGACTGATGAAATCAGTCTAAAATGTTTTGTTTTGTTTTTTTACAGAAATACAAAATATTCATTGATCAAATTAGCTACAAGAACTAGTTAGTTTGTGTCTAATTCTTAATTTCATATTAAAAAATTCAAATTAAATCAAGGGGAATAACTTAAGATAAAAGTTACTTCCCGTGCACTTTTAGGGAATTTAAAAAGATTTTTTAAAATTCAATTCACAAACGAGTTCTATTTTGTTATATTCTATTCATTGAAGAGTTCCACTGTGTTTAGGAACTGTTTCAAGCAGTACATGAATTTAGGAGTTGAAGAAATCAGTTTAACATGTTTTGTTTTGTTACAGAAATACAAAATATTCATCGACCAAATTATCCACAAGAACTTTTGTAAGTTTGTGTTTAAGCCTAAAACTAGGGAAGAAAATCAACAATTCTTCTTTGAGAAAATTTTTCGTTAGAGACAGAAAAGACAAAGACACGGCATCAAAAATGGAAAAACTAGTAAGTTAATTCAAGGAAGACAGGAAAGACTCACATCACAAACGTTAGACAAAAACACCTGAAATATTTAAGAAGAATATATTGTTGAAAGAAAATTTTACTGATTTATTTGTGTAGGCTATCATTTTGTTTCATATTGGGAAGGGTGGCAATATTTTTCTTAAATATTCTGAGCGCTTTGCACAGGACCAGAGGCATACCTAATGATTTAAATGGAGGGTTGGGGGTGCAGGCCTCTAATTTGTCAACAATGTGGTCATGCAGGCTGAATAAAGGAAGAAATTTGCCGACAGAAACAGCAGGGGGGGGGGAGGATTTTACTCCCCCTTTTTGGAGTTTGACAGAGGAAGGAATATCGAACATCATAATTCTGTGAATCAAGTAAGAAAACTACCTAACTATGACCTAAGTGGTTCACCAACATTTCCACGCAAGACAATTCCGCACAAAAACCAACAAAAACAAACTATGGAGTTAAAACAATTTATTGAG
>VCCN01005781.1:362038-377514 GCA_006491835.1 Architeuthis dux
GAAGGAGTACTTGACCCGTTATCTTCAAGGTCAATGACCAAATTAGTTTTATGATGAGAAATGCTTCAGTGATAGAGAAGGAGTACTTGACCCGTTATCTTCAAGGTCAATGACACAATTACTAATTCTTCATCTTTTCTTCTCTTCTTTTAAAGCTGCTCTTCCTTTCTTTCTCCATGTATTTATCTGTCTTCTTTTCTCTTGTTCATCCAACTTTTTCCCCCAATCTTTCCTATTGTTTTGTTGTGCCCCAATTAGAAACCGTCAACCAAAACTGACAACATAGGTTTTTTTCAGTTTTTGAATTAGTCTGGCTGGCTATGTATGTATGATGCATACAGGCTGCACCAATGGAGCTAGAGGACTGGACATTTAAACATTTACTACTTATTATGTAGGAAAAGACCAGACACAAGATGGAGGGACAAGATAGAAAAGTTTGCCGGTAAGACGTGGCAGAGGTTAGCACAAGATAGGTTGTCATGGAAGGAGATGGGAAAGGCCTTTGTCAGCAGTGGACTTATAATGGCTGTTGGTGATGATGATGATGTCAAGAAAAAATGTTTTTTTTTAATTCCCCCCCCATAATAGGTTTTTAGTGGAGGGTTCAATTTACAATGTGAGGTTTTGCTAAATTGGTCCCTTAGTTTGTGTCCGGCAGCATTCACGCTTGTTTTTAAAAAATTTGGACTTTCTTTAGTGATCACGGCCAAACAAAAGGCAAGAGAAGTAACTTATTCATTGATCACCACTTTTGCCAATTTTTTAATTGATCACCCCCACAACACAGTGCTACCGAAAGATGTATTCTATTTAGTGACTAACCAGACCTGTTTCTACTTCTTGTTTTCATTTTATCTGGGTCACCACACTAGTCACTGTCCTCTCTACAGCTTTAGCAGTTTTGTATCGATAACGAAACACACGGCTCATTGTTATTGGTGCAAACCCACCCATCCATCTATAGGGCAGTAACGGGTACTACTCAATCTGAGTGGATTATACTGCTAAACAATGGGTTAATTCAAATCTCCAGCTCGCCGTGCTGCCGATTATTTCATTGATCAAACTTCAGTTTCTTTACTTCGTACAATATGCAGAGAATGTAACACATGCCAACTTACTGATTTACTGCCACCTTTGGCTGCAGAATAATTTCAAAAACAATTCTTGACTGGTGAATGGTGATCCATCTCCCAGACAACACCTCATCTTTGTACTAAAAGGGGTATGCCCTGATGTCTGCAGTACAGGGCTCCAGACAAACTTTTTTCACTACTGTCCTGGAACCATTCAGAAAAACAATTTAAACTGTCCCAAAAGGAATTGTAAACAGTCCCAAAATCAAAATGTTTCTTTACTTTGTTATTATCATCTATAGTTGTTAGTTGTTAGTAGCATAATAAAAACAGAGAGGGGAAGATATATATATATGGAGATAGAGAGAGAGTGGAAGATAGAGAGAGGGGGGATATATATATATATATAGAGAGAGAGAGGGGGGATATATATATATATAGAGAGAGAGAGAGAGGGGGGATATATATATAGAGAGAGGGCAGATAGAGATAGAGGGGTGGAGATAAAGAGAGAGGTAGAGATAGATAGAGAGAGAGGTGGAGATAGAGAGAGAGGGGGAGATAGAGAGAGAGGGGGAGGAGAGGATTCAGTTCTGGTTAACTTACACCATTGTACTTAATGACCTTCCGTTTGATATTTCTACAAAGAAATACTGATTCAAATTTGAGAAGAGCAGAAACATTCATTCCCCTTTGCCACAGTCACTGCAAATATCAAGTAAAGTGCACAAAGGAATATAACCTCCCTTGTTGTAACTCTTCATATGAAAAGAACAAGCAACAAAATGGTTGATTTTAAAACATCCAAGATTACTTTTTATATTAGAAAAAATTAACCACATTTTGCCTTTTTAATTAAAAACATGACACGGATACTGTTCAGTCAGTAGTCGTTCATATGTCTATTTTTCCTCAGTAAGCTTTGTTCTTACTTTTCCATTCGACTAGTGTGTATTAGAAACCATCAACCAAAACTGTCAAAGATTTCTTCAGTTTTCAAGTTGGTCCGGCTGGCTGGCTGGCTATATTATGCGTACAGGCCGTACCAATGGATCTAGAAGGCTAAAATTTTCAACATTTACTCCTTATCGTGTCTAGAAAATATTCCCCACTTAAATAGGTTTTTAGTGGGTGGGTTCAATTTGCCATGTAAGTTTATGCTTAATTGATCCCTAGTTTGTCTCCAGCAACATTCACATTTGTTTTACTTTCAAAAGTTCAGACATTTTTGGTGATCACTGCCCAACAAAAGGCGACGAGAAGTAACTTATTCATTGATCACCTTTTTTTCCAATTTTTAGATGTTCTATTTGGGTTTATAGACATTTGAATAATTCCCTAAACAAAGCCAAAATCCAATAGTTATATACATATGTAAATATTTATATGTAGAAGGGAAAGTTGTTTTTTGAAGGGGTTCCCTAGAAAATTTAATTATTGAAAAGGATTCCCCAAGTAGTTAAAGTTTGAAGACCGCTGCTCTATAGCATAGACAACAATTGAAATATTCTTTTAAACATCTACTTTCTTCAGCTCTATGCTTTCAATTTTGATTGTTGTGTCTCGATCCTTGATGTATTCGTTGCACATGACATTAATGAATATTTAATGTAAAGGTTTCAGTTGAATGGTCTCTGTTTTGTCTCTACAGGTAACAGAATGTCACTGGAGTGTCCCCTCCAGGGCAGATGCCCGGGTGAAGCATATGGAGATCCTGGGATGCCCAGTCGTCAGAATCCCCCTCTCAGGCTCACTGATGTAGTCCAGAGGAAAGCAGAGAGCAATACATCTGGCATAAAGACGTCAAAGCAGAGAGCAATACATCTGCCAAAAAGACGTCAAATTGGGCATCAAACAGCCTTAATGGGGCTCCACTCAGTTTGGCATCATAGTTGTCCTTCTCCTAGACTGGTTGCTTTCCCAAGGCTAAAGAACCCAATCTGCCTTGCTATTTTACCCATAGCTGGGGGGAGAAGAGATGGATTCATGTCTTTGCCAAAGGCATTAGTGTGAAGTGAACATAAACAGCCTTAAGGGGGCTCCACTACCTGGTTTGGAATCATAGTTGTCCTTCTGCTAGACTGGTTGCCTTCCCAAAGCTAGAGAACCCAATCTTCCCTGCTAGTTTATCCATGGCAAAGAAGAGATAGATTCATGCCTTTCCCAAGGGCATTAGTGCAAAGTGAACATAAACAGCCTCAACCAGAGTTTGAACTCGGGACGCTGATTCCATTGTCCGTGCCGTTACCGCCACACCAATGGCACCTCCAGTTTTCGGTTAATTGATCTATTAAATGACATAAGGACATTTTGACGGCCCCAATTCTTTGTAGCAATTGAAGATTAAATAATTGGTTCTCCCAATTGGTCAATAACTTTGCCATTTCGGCTTTAATTGGACCTCACTTGTGCAGCACTCATTAACCCCACTTGATATTCTCTCTTCCTGCAAGTGGCTTCTTTCTTGGGAATTCTATACAAGTTCAATTAAACACTAATTGCACTTCAATTAAATATTAATTACTTTTATAAATTCTTGTTATATGTCAATGGGAGAAATTATGCTGTTGAGAACTTGTATTTCGGATCCAGATGCATTTTTAAGAAAGAAAAAAAAAACTATTAAAAATGAAGTCCTGTAAATTAAGAGAGAAATTATCATAAATGTCAGAATTCCTGAGAAATAACTTGCAGAAATTTTAAGACGGCAAAACTGTCAGGATTTATGCAATGTTTGAAGTCAGTCCAGGGAAGGGCTATGTCCAAATTTCACTGTTTGTTTTCATTTTTTAACCTCTAAATGATAAAAAAAATATTCGACGAAAAGGCAGTCGGCCAAAAGTCAAGTCAGCAAAACTTTTGTTTGTCAAACAGTTAGACTCCAAAAAGTCTACATGATGAAACTGCTGTCGGCGACATGTCGTTCGACGAAATGACCAAGTACCGAATAGCTCAATGGACAGAAGGCCACAAGTTCAGCACAAACTAAACAGACAAGAATCACTATTTTGAAGCAGATAAACCTCATTAAGGCAGATGGAAACCTTTAGCTGTGGATAACAACCGGCATGACAATAAGCAACATCTGCCTTAAAACTAATAATATCAAGACTATTGTGTATGTCAATATATAATACAGACATTTAATTCAAATTATATAGGCTGCGTTCATATCCGAATGTGAAACAATACACCAAAGACCTGGTTATTTCAAACTGGCCACACCGTAAACAACACAAAATCACAGTCATAGACAATCACATACACACACAAGGTATCGGATAGAATACAGGTCATACCACACACATACACATACACACTCTTATCCACATACAAATAGACACCCACCCACATACGCATATAAGCACATACATACCCTGCTACACGCACGCACACTCCTCTTAGAGATAGCCCCAATCTAAAAAAAACCAGAGTAGACAACCACTATCAACACATTAAGTTAAAACCACTAACCCCCTTCAAGCCACTATCTAACACTCCATCGCCACCCACTTCAAAACCCATACATTGACCCCTTCAAAAAAAGTAACTCCCCATTTAACAAACCAGGTCACCTGGCATATAATACACAAAACGCATCTTGTTTCATTCACAGCACACCACATGGATGATTGCACGACTCTGCTATGTTCAATTTTCTTCTGAGGACGTCACTCGCAGTGACGAAATGCATAAAGATTTATCTTCATGATAATAAACATGTTTGAGATGTAACACACTTTTCTCATTCTTTCTTTTCCACATTGTCTAACAATATCCACCATATATATATATATATATATATATATATACACACACACACACACACATAATAATATTACACTGCATTCAGTGTGCTGATATTATGACTAAGGGGGCCTTCTACTGAAGCTCGATATGGGCAGTTATGGGGCTTGGATGAGTTGCTGTGAACAGTGTATCCCTCCAAAGACCCTTGTAAACCATTTGTTTTATAGTCCGGCATAAACGGTATGAGGAATCAGTCTGACCATTTTATTTCACTTGCCTGCAAAACAGATCCTGTTTATTATTTATTGTATACCGGTTCACAATGATTATTTCTCAAATTATATATAAGCTTCAAACCCAAAACGAGTATGAAACATTTAACATTTAGACAATGAACATATGTTATCGCTATGAATTGTGAGACTGCACCAGAGATGATGACACTACACAGTGCAAGGTAACATCCCTTGGCAAGACATTTTCTCATTCGGCAGCAGAATATGACTGAGACGGCTGCAGAAAAATTTGATTGCTTGTTTGTCTGTCACAATTATGTCCATGAACATCACTGATAATTGTTACATTGACTTTTTTTTTCAAAAGTGTTTATTCAAGGCTAAGCCAGTAAGTTATATCCTGACACCTGTTTTAGGCCAAATGATTTTAGTTTGAATTCATTCAGTAAGACAGACAAATATTAAAAGCACAAAGCACTAAAACTACCTGACAACCTTCACGTTTAATGATCTAGAAGAGTTAAGTTTATTCAGGATTATGATCCAAACTCACTTTATGCAATCTAATGACAATAAAGCCCAAGGCCAACCAGTGTACGTCTAAGTTTTTTAGTTGTTTCAAGTTTAAATACAAAATGAACGCAAGAATATTAGTTAACAATAATTAGCATTAACCTTTCAAGTTACTGTGTTACTATGTAATGGAAGAAAATAATTTTTATATCAGACTTTTCTCCATTGACTAAGAGACGAGAGATTTGCTCGTGAAAAGTTTTATTCAACTTACATGTGCTTACTCGTACATGGAGCCTGAAGTACCTCTCTTTATATAGTTATAGGAGAGTTCTAATAAGGGGTAGTAATCACTTCGGTTTCCTTTGGCAACAAAGGGAGATCTTTCTGATTACTTTATTACCACAGACCCAAACCCACTTCATGACAATAAAGCCCAAAGCCAACCAGTGTATGTCTAAGCTTTTTAGCTGTTTCAAGTTTAATATAAAATGAATACAAGAATTTAAGTTAACAATACCTTGCATTAAACTTTCAAATTAGTGTATAAACATACTGACACAAAACACAGCTTTAGGTATATCATTAGCAAAGCAACGGGTATTTTATTAAATAAAACTTACTTATTTTACTTAATAAATCTTTCGGTATTTACTCCTTGATTACTGAATTTATTTATGAAAAAGTTACTTTGTAAAAAAAATTAGTGGACATTTTCCCTTTATTTAATTTTATGATATCTCCATAAATATTGAACCGAACAATTGACTCCATTCCTATATAATGGAAGAAAATAATTTTATATCAGATGTTACTCCATTCGGGATTATGACCCAAACCCACTTTATACAATCTAATCTAATGGAAATAAAGCCCAAAGGCCAACCAGTGTACGTCTAAGTTTTTAGTTGTTTTAAGTTTAATACAAAATGAATGCAAGAATTTTAGTTAACTCTTAGATTCATAGATGGCTTGTAACTGCTGTGGAACTCTTCAATGAATGGGATAACAAAAATGGAACTCTTTTGTGAATTGAATTAAAGAAAAAGAAAAAGAAAAATTACCAAAGTGTGCAAGGGAGTTCATTTCAGTCAGAAGTTACTCCCCTTGAATTACTTTTTTTACTAGAATGAATTCAAGAGTTAACAATACCTTGTATTAACCTTTCAAATTACTGTGTAAACATACTGACACAGAACACACCATTAGCAAAGCAACAGGTTTTTACTAATATAGATTTTTTTTAAAAACACAATTTCATTTTAATTTTATACAGATCACATACATACACAAGTGATTGATTGGGAGCGTTCTGGGTGATCATCTTTTCTTGTGTCAAGCCTGAGACAAGAATAGATCAAGATGCATTGGGATATGGTACAGGGAAGATTGGATTCATGCTTTGGATTCAAACTCAAGGACCACTTCTATAAAGTAAATATTCTGGTAAAACCCCTATTTTTAGCATTTAGTTTTTGGACGGTAATTAATGAATTACAATAATAAGCAACTTTTGATCTTTAAAGATCATTTTTATTTTAAATGGATTACATTTATTCAAATCCTTATATATGGTACAGGTCTGTGTACAATAGTTATGCTTTTCGATAGCTATGTGATGGATGGTGATGTTTCTCTGCCACAAAATGTTCACAAAGTCAGCTTCAATATTTGAAGTTAATTCTCCCATCCTGCTCTTCCATCCAGTGTGACCTTGTGGTATATTTCCAAGCCTAGCTATCTAAATATTAAATTTATAGTAAAAACTTAAATTTTCAATAGCGGACCCCAGACTACAGGATACATCCAACTAATGAAGTTGCATAAGAACAAAAAGGAAACATTTAGAGAATCCGAAAGAAGTCTGAGAGATACAACTATAGAGAACGAAGATCTATCGAATGAGGAAAATGAAGTCCTGGATCACATAGAATCAGGAAAAAGTCCTGGATCACATCGAATCAGAAAAATGAAGTCCTGAAATACATAGAAAAGAGGTTGGTGACAGTATTACCAGGTTAAAAGATAGGACAGAAAAACCAGACAGGAATCAAATTGTAGAATATAAAATGAATAGAAGTGAGAAGTGGAAAATTATGTCCACACAGCCAAAGTCAACAGGTAAATACAGTCATTGGATGAATATAATACCAGAAGAGGAGAATGAAGATCCTATCTGTATTAACTGGAATCATTTTGATCAATGGAGAGAGGTACCTCAAGAAGTTGAGCAGGTACATGTAGTTTTGTTCACTGTTGAACAGGAACGAGCAAAAGACAATAGATGCTAAGCATCAAGAAATACAAAATATAAGGAGTTATGAGGTACATAAATGTGTTCCCTACACAGGTGAGAAAACTGTATCAACAAGATAGGTGATTATTGAAAAATACAAAGATTAAAAAAGGAACTACACCATGATTAAAGATGACTGAACACAACACACGCTGAAGGAAACTGCAGTGGAGAAAGATCTTGGCGTTTATATAGACAACTCACTTTAACTTCACTGCGCATATACAAAACAAAGTGAATACAGCAAATAAAACACTCGGCTACATAAGACACTCATTTAAATTCATCGATGAGGAGAGCTTCCTACTGCTGTACAAGTCTCTGGTACGTCCCCATCTGGAGTTAGCTTCCTGCATATGGTCTCCTAACCTGAAGTACAACTCAGATGCCATAGAAAGAGTTCAGAGGAAAGCCACCAAGATCATTCCGAGATTGGGAAATATATCCTACACTGAAAGATTAAAACAACTTAATCTAGAGACCCTTGAATACAGAAGAAAACGTGCTGACCTACTAGAGGTCTATAGAATCTGGAACAACATACATAGAGTGGATACTGATATTTATTGATCAAAATGCCCTGATAAGAAAATGCTGACTTCATCCATCTGCAGTAAAACCAGAGGACACAGCCATAAACTATAAATTCAGACCTCCACTGGTGTTAGAAAAAAAGACGTTCACATCTGATATCTGATATCGGTCATACCAAATTTAACTACCATTTTTCTTATTAGTTTAAACCCAGCCCAAATACACTAAAGCTGGCATAATGACGCAATTAGCTGCTGTCAAAAAAACCCTATTTCAAGTAGATTCAAGTATATAATAAGATAATGAACGCCTGCCTTGTTGCACGAGGCTATGAAAAAGATTCAAGTGATCTAAAAACAGATGCCCCATCCCAACATGCATCTGTGAAGCTATGCGGTTAGTAATGTTAACTGAATCAGTTATGAGTTGGCAAGTGCTGACCCTTGATTTCACCTCAGCATTTTCACAAGGTGATATTTTGAAGAGAGATGTTTTCCTTAAGCCACCTTCTGATATATGTCCAAAATCGCAGGTGTGGAAGCTGAAGAGATGCATCTATAGTCATGGTACAAGAGAGCCACTCAAGTATTGTTTGAGCCGAGAGGAGTGGTGAGCTTTTATGAGAGTGCATTATTTCTTTGGCATGATGCAAATGCGAACTTGACTGGTATTTTGGCGTTGAATGTGGATGATTTTGTTTTCTGTGGAAACGAATTGTTTGAGAAATATGTGAATACAGTATTGAAAGAGAAATTTGAAGTGGTAACTCATGAGAGTGGGACATTCAAGTATTTAGGATTGAATGTTAATCAATACAAGAATGCAATTACTGTAGATCAAGATTTATATGTATAATCCTTATCTCCAATAGAAATAAAGAAAGAAAGGTCATCAAAAAAACTGGATCGAGTAACAAAGAGTCCATTAGCTTCAAGGACTCTTGCACTGTGAAGCAGTTGATGCTGGTGTCTTAGAAGTGACTATGATACAGGAGGTATTCCAACTGCCTAGATTATCAGATAACTCATCACTTGTAGAGTCTTTGAATTCAACTGATCTTGTAAGTGATCGATGTCTGAGGATTGAGGTGGCAAGGGTTAAGGAAATGAAAAGTAAGAAGGAAATCTAAATAGAATGGATCAGGGGTCGCAACCAGGTCTCAGCGAAGGTAGGATCTTCTTCCTCTGAGATTCTAAGAGACTTACTGCATCAGTAATTACTAAAAGCCTCAGATGAGAACACTAGCAATGTTGATGTTTTGGTTATCTCCCCTTGCACTCTTGTTGAAGCTGAGTTGCTGCCCTTTTGTTTTGAGGAACTATAAATGTGGTGACCGTTTTGGGGACTGGTTCTTCTATGTTATTGTCTTATAAAGACTAGTGAACGAATACTTATTTATACAATGGTAGCAGAGCATAGTTTGTCAGTTTGGCTCAGTTGGTAAGAGACTGTCTAACAAAGGCAGGGGCTTCCTCTGAGATTCTAAGAGAATTGCTGCATCAGTGATTACTAAAAACCGCAGATGAGAACACTAACAATGTTGATGTTTTGGTTATCTCCCTTTTCACTCTTCTTGATGCTGAGTTGCGGCCCTTATGTTTTGAGGAACTATAAATGTGGTGACTGTTTTGGGGACAGGTTCTTCTATGTTATTGTCTTATAAAGACTAGTGAATGTATAGTTATTTGATTACCAAATGATAGTGCGTTTGAATCTCACGGTTGTGTTGTCAATATCAGTCATAAATGAACAGACACACAAGTTACAGGCTTTCAAAGTTACTAAGTGCACAAAATCTTGGCGCCCTTGAAAAAGACTGTAGAGTGCTAAAGGTTAAACAGCCATATTTGTCACAATTTGAAGTGCAGGAATTGTTTTTTATGTTTCGTCCAACTTATAATCAGATTGTCAAGAATATCATACAAGTGCATTATCTGAAAGACGTTAATTAGACAAAGCTGTCAGTTAATTGACAAAGGTGAGAGGGCAATCAATAAGGGCATTAACAGGTGATTAACTTGATCCGTTATTTATAAACTAGTTAATCCGCGTGAAAAAAAATCACGGATATACAGGTTTACACTGCCATCCAAAATTACAACATTCCTATAAAAGCCGTTTGTGAGCTGAAATGGCGTAAAAGCGAATTAATTTATATAGGAAAACATTTTGAGCATCCCCAGATAAAAAAAAAGTGGTTAGGATGGTATGTCAGGCTGAGTAGGAGACTGGAGTGTAGAATGAGAAGAAGAGGGTGCGGGTTGCCTCTATAATGGCCTGCTGCAAAACAAAAGCTGAATGCTATTTTGAATTCAATTAAATGATTTTTTTTAGAAAAGAAACTAAAAAAAACTTGTTACAGAGTCCATTGTTTCAAATGGTTGGTGGGAGAAATCTTAATCAGCAAACCTGTTACCTTTAAGTGGAAGAGTCCATGGTTACAAACTGAGGACCAAGAAAATCACACTGTTCATTGTATGAGTAGATCAGAACAAAAAAATCCAAATAGACAGGTCTGGTTAGTCACTCAGTAGAAACCACATGACCAATGTCTTTTGGCAGCATGCTGTGTTCAGGGTGATCAATTAAAAAATTGGAAAAAAAGGGGTGATCAATGAATAAGTTACTCTTGCCTTTTGTTGAGCTGTGATCACTAAAAAAGTATGAATTTTTAAAAAAAAACAAGCATGAATGCTGCCGGATACAAACTAAGGGACTTATTTAACATGAACTTAGATTGCAAATTGAACTCCCAACTTTATTTTGTTTAAAATGTTAAAATTTTCAGCCCTCTAGCTCCATTAGAGTAGTCTGTATACATATATATACATACATAGCCATCCAGCCAGCCATCCAGACCAAATTGAAAGTCTGATTCATCCAACCAAATTTGGTATGCACACTGGAGGAAGGTTTTAAAGTCAAATATATACAACACCACAAGGCCAACTAGTTCTAAAGATTTTTCTGTTGACAATCTCCAGTACAAAGTCTGGAGTTGATTTTGTTTTTCTACAAGAACAACAATCCTCACCACAATTAGAGGTGTAAACCGATATGTAAAAATCATATTCTACCAACTTGATTTGAACTCACGACCAACTGATTGCTAGGAGGCTGTCTTACTGACAGAAATAAATTGACAAGTCTTAGATATTAACGAAAATTACTCATACAGATACGCACAGGTTTATTTCATTCTAATAGATAAATGCATTTATACAAGAAAATATATATTTTTTATAATGTTTTCTTTATTATAGATACAATACAAAGGTTGCAGTAATCATCTTCAGTCGGAATAGAAGTAGGAGTGGAGTTTGACCCTGCAGCAGCCAGGCTTGTTCTGAATATTTTGTCATTCAGTCTCATTATTAAAAGCTAAAATGATGGAACTGATATGTTTACTAATCATCTAATGGAAAGCCTCTTCTCAGGTTCGGATATTCAATGACTGCGTTATTGATTAGACTTGGGAGATGTTACATTAACGTCTGCAATATGAACAGCAAATATTGAAGATGACACTGCAGAAGCAAGGAAAACAACAAACAAACTAGCATTCCAAGGGAAATTATGAATCACTGCCTCCCATATATGCCTGTGTTGCGGGTGATCAATTAAAAAGTTGGGCTGTGATCACTAAAAAATGTCTGAATTTTCAAAAACAAGCGGGCACAAACTAGTGACCAATTTAACATAAGCTTACATTGAAAATTGAACCCCCACTAAAAAACAAAATAAAGCATTTTCCCTACTCATTGAGAGGAGTGTGTACAACATTTCAAGTTTCTACTATGAACAGTTAGGGCTGGGCAAAGTCCAGATGGATAGATAGACAAAAATCTCTAAAAACCTATTTAGGGAGGGATTTTTCAAAAAACATTTTCCCTACTCATTGAGGGGAGGGAGTGTGTATACAAAATTAGGGCTGGGCAAAGTCTGGATGCATAGATAGATAGATGTAGATAGATAGAAATGTGTGAACACATGAGTAACCTAAACCTTTGGTAGCAGTGATTAACTAGAAAGTATCCAGAGAGTGCATACCTCTGCCAACACCATGGTCACTAAAAACTGAATGAAAATCGGTTCATAAATAGCTACGATGCAGAGGAAGTAACTGTAAAAGAAAAAAAAATCTTGGATCCACCCCAAAATTTACTCAATTCATCCTTAGCCCATGGCTCAACCTTCCACAACTTCAACAAAATGTCAGTGAAATTCATTGAGAACTTTTGAAAATGAAAAGAATATTAAAAAAAATCCCTGGATCCACCCCAAAATTTAACCAATTATTTCTTTCATTGAAATTTATTGAGATCTTTTGGAAATATTGTGTGGACAGACATATAGCTACGATGCACGGGAGGTAACTGTGAAAGATTTCCTGGAACTGTCCTAAAATATAATCAATTCTTGTTTAGCTCATGGCCCACCCTTCCAGAAATGTCATTCAAATTCATTTAATCAATTCTACCTTAGCCAATGGCACACCCTTGTGTGGACGGACAGACAGACACAAATGAATACATACACTTTGTTGGCAGATGTAAATAAAATATATATTTGTACAATTTATCTAAAGTCCCATCCTTTTTTACGGGTAATACACTGTAATTTTTATGTATGTTAAATCAATAAGTAATGTATGTATATGTTAAATCATTAAACATGCTGAAGCAAGCTCCCAGCAACCCCCATTTTGTTTCCGGTCCCAGAAAATGTGGACTGGAAGTGAGAACGGGGAAGGCTCAGTTCTTACCAGGCGAATAGCCCTGTCACACATGTTATCTTGTTCCGTCTTCTTCTTTTAACATGCTTAAACACGGTTACGAATCAAACGCATTCTAATCTCACATAGCTAGAACAGAAAGACTAACAAAGCGAATAGAGGTACTAAACACAAGAACGTTACATACGCTAGTGAAAATATAAAGCCTACAGATCATAAAAAAGGTTTTTACAAGATTTATAGAAATAAACAGAGAATCTTCTTCTTCCTACCTGACCCTACCAATCTTCAGATCAGCATCACATTTTACAGGATGCACAAAAAGAAAATCATGAACAGGAATTATTATCAAACTAACATTCCAAGGGAAATTATGAATCACCGCCACCCATATATGCTCCTTTTTACCTCGTAAATTAAGCAGCGGTGGTGATAAAATTAAGTTACCTTGATGAAAATGCTACCAGTAAGGTTTGAACCATAAATTTTCATGATTTAAAAAAAAAAAAACAAGCGTGAATGAGGCTGGATACAAACAAACTAAGGTATCAATTTAGGATAAACTTACATTGCAAATTTAACACCCCACTAAAAACTTATTTAGGGAGGAATTTTCAAAAAACAAAAAAAAACATTTTCCCTACTCATTGAAGGGAGTGTGTGTGCAAAATTTCAAGTTTCTACTATGAACGGTTAGGGCTGAGCAAAGTCCGGATACATAGATAGATACATACATAGATACAATAATTATAAAGATATTTATTAGTTGGGAACCTATATTTGCCCGGCGCCGGTGTGAGCGACTGCTAAACGAGCGGCCTAAATTGTAAATGTGAATAAAGAAACAAGCTCTGTGCAGGGATTGAACCTGCATCCACCTTGGAAGCAACCGTATACACAGGTTCTGCTCTACCGATTGAGCTAACAAAACTCTCTCGTTAGCTTGTTTCTTTATTCACATTTACGATTTAAGCCACTCATTTAGCTGTCGCTCACACTAGCTCCGGGCAAATATAGGTTCTCAGCTAATAAATGTCTTTATAATTATCATATTCTGTCGGATATAAAATTATCCATCATTTGATTTCATACATAGATACATACAAATGTCAGAACACGTGAATAACCTAAACCCAACAATAAACCAGTGTTGTGGGCAGCAGTGATTAATAAAGCCAGACACATTGTGTTTCATTCAGTGAAGTCTTTAATATTCAGCTGAGCTTTGCCAAAAATGTTACACAAGTTTTACACTGGCACAAAACCATTTTTTCCTTTTCCGACTAACAATTATCATTTGGCAACATTTTGGATATCTTTTATCAATTTCATAGCCAACCTGCAGTATTCATTCTTCATCATCATCATTAGCCTCTCAACATCCCTCATTGGACATAGACCTTCCCCAAGATTTGCTAGACCTCTCAATCGTGGGCATCATAGTGCCAGTATCGTCTGAACTTGTCTAAATCCTCATGCCATCTTATTTTTTTCTGGTCACAATTATGCATATGTTCTCTGGGGATCCACGTTGTGAGTCGTGATGAATAGCAGTTGTCTAACATTCTTGCAACATGGCCTGCCCATTGCCATTTGAGTTTTCTAATGGATTCTATGATATCTCTGTTCTCTAATATAATGTGCTGTCTTGCAATCTCTCTATGTGATGTTAAGCATGATCCTCACAAATCTTTTTGTTTTAATTCCAGAACCTCCATCTTGCCACAGAATATGATTGCCTTTGTGCTATGAAATATTCACAGACATGACTGAACAAGAGCAATTCTCAGAATTTAACAGATTAGTTCTGTCTACAGTTCTAGAGATATTGGTATTATACCATAAATCATTCAAACTAACATCCTCATCTCTCTGGTTTCAATCAGTGTTTCTGGAAGTGCATTGATAAAAATGGGATTGAGAATGAAAAAAAACTGGATGTTAGTCCAAATGATTCAGGTAATAATTGACGGCTTTCTGTTAGTCAGGATTGTGAAAGAAAATAATAGGAGGGAGGTATAGGTATCTCCATTTTTAGGCCGCTAATCGCTAATGCCACTCCGCACATCCCATTCAAAGTTTGGCCCATGGTTATTTTTCTAGACATAATAAGGAGTAAATGTTGAAATTTTCAGCCCTCTAGCTCCATTGGTGTGGCCTGTACATGTGATACATACCCAGCCAGCCAGGCAGAACAACTTGAAAACTGAAGCTCAAAAGTTTCAACTTCTACCCACACTATAAAAAATCAATACATATGTACCTACCTATAAGGTAGGTCAGTATTTATGCACATATTTTCTATAGTTTTGAGAAGGGTCATTAATATTCAA
>VCCN01005781.1:449854-460284 GCA_006491835.1 Architeuthis dux
ACAACAACTGCTTAACAACAACTAAATTTCATAAAAAGCCAGCCAGAAGTCTGTTCATCTCGAATATCGTCGGCCATTTGTCCAGCTGTTTTTGTGAATTTCATAAAAGTTGGTCTCAATGAAAAGAACAAAGACAACTTGAATACATTAACGGAGATAAATAGAAAGGCTTGTCTCAGGCACGGACATACCAAAGGAGGTGTATGTGGCCCTCCCCCAAATGCTGTCGGCCAAATTTCAAGATGATTTATTAAAGAAATCTAGTAAATTTGTAAGATCTTTGAAATGGATGAGATTTTTGTAGACATATTTGTATGCCGTGTCCAATTTATTCAACTTCTCTTGATGTTTAATTCAAAATTCAAATTAGTTGCCTCTTTGTCGGCAATTAAAGTCCTGCAATGCCCCAATAAAAACCATAATATGACCTTGGTGGCAGGGTGGATTAATCCCCACATGTGTGTGTGTGTGTGCTTGAGTTGGATATTTGGGAGGAGGTCACAGATCTGACCCCACAGGTGTTGAAAGTTAAACAGGATATTGACGACAATAAAGTTATACCGGAAATGGACACACCGAGTGTTCAGGGGTTGTAGGCAGAATATTGACCCTGACTGCAGATGTCGTGCTTGAAAATCAGTGTAGGCATTCGAAGCCAATAAAAGTGACAGAGACACGCCCTCTAAAGGCAGATAGACATTGGACACCCTCAGAGCGGCAGACCGCCTAGGCTGGGGGAAGACACAAGGCCAGTTCCAGTTCTGTTGGGAACAGTCTGTCGACTCATTGTTTCTCTCCCCCTCTTCACTCTCCGCCACAACACAATGTATCTTATGAAATAAAAATATATCATCATATTTTTATAAACCAAGTTTCGAGTCTTCCTTTTTCTCCAAGTTCAGGATTTTCCGCCAGCGGGCCAAGACGGCTATACAACACTTGGAGGGGTAGGCTGCTGGTCAGGTATTATGCATAGACAACCAAAGCAGAGTTTAATATCACAAGGAGAAACAGGAGAAACATTATGACAATCATTAAAAAAAAAAAAAAAAAAAAAAAAAAGAAGACAAAACTAAAAACATAACAGAAGCCTTCTATTCTTATGTTTTTAGTTTTGTCTTTTCTATTAGAAGGTGAAGACTTAGAAGCGGTTAAAGAATACATTTACCTATGTAAATACATTTACCTATGCCAGGCATTAAAGTTAGAGGAAGACCGTGAAAGCAAAATAAAACAACGTAGAAGGATTAGTTAGAAAGCATTTGGCAAACAGAGGCATAATGAAGGGCACCTTGCCAATAGGCTAAAAATGTAAAGTAATCAATGAATGCATAATACCAGCTATGACGTATGAATGTGAAACGTAGAAACTAACCGAACCACTTGAAAACAAATTCAGAATCGTGGAGAAAGCAATGGAAAGAGCAATGCTAGGAATAGCCATAAGAGATAGGAAACGATCAACATGGATCTGAGAGCAGACCAGGGTGAAGGTCATACTGTTGTATAGCCACGGGTTCACTGGAGGAAAATCCTGGACTTTTATTCAGTCTGACACATCGTTCAGTGGCCGAGAATGAAGAGTGGGAGAGAGATAATGAGAGCCGACAGACTTTTCTTAGACAGCAAGGCGTACTGGTCTTTTGACAACAGGGAAATTGGTCCTGTCTTCGTTCCAAGCCTAAGTGATTTTCCAGCACGCACTCTGCAACTCAGGGTTTTAGTCAATATACTGTTTATGACTTTTCAACACCTGGCGTGGCTTCCGGTCCCTGGCAGCTGTTCTTGGCCGATATCCTGTTTATAACATTCAACACCTGTTGGGGGTCAAACCTGCGACAATAGCCCATGGCTGCCTAAATATTCCAACAATACAAGTAATTAAGCGACAAAATGGGCAGGACACATAGCACAGATGGTGAAAAAGATTGACACATTGGTGTCCAAGGGACAGCAAACACGGTGAGAAACGACCAGACAAGATGGAGAGATGAGATAGAAATATTTGCCGGTAAGACATGGCAGAGGTTAGCACAATCAAGGTCGTCATGGAAGGAGGTGGAAAGGCCCTTTGTCCAGCAGTGGACTTACAATTGAAGATTTGTGTGTGCGGGGGGGAGTGGGGGCTGCTGGCCAGGTATTATTCATAGACAAGCAAAGCAGGGTTTAATATCACAAAGAAAAGCATGGAGAGAGACATGGGAGAAACATTATAACAAATATTTTTAAAAAATAAATAAAAAAGGCAAAATTAAAAACATTATCTCCAATCAGATGCAAGTCCACGCAGGCCTCCTGCAGAAACTTGAAACCAAACCATTCACTAATAAGGGATAGACGTCATACGATTCCACTAACAAAGGCGGATATCAAATTGGTGATTATTTTAATTCTAAATAACAAATCATACCGGTCACTGCGGCCCAGTGGTAGGGTGCTCAACTCTTGTTCAGTAGGCAGTGGTTCAATCTACTGCTGAATCATACAAAAGACCTTAAAAATGGTACTCAATGCCTCTCTGTTAAGCACTCAGCACAAGGACTAGGATTGAGGAACCTCTCCCCAAGGCTAAGTGAAAAAGGGGCACAAAGTGAACTTTAAAAAAAAGCAGAGGATATCAGGAATTAGTTTTTCTATAGTTTTGAGAAGGGTCATTAACATTCAAATAGTTCTTTGGGTGATTGAACTCCTTGTTGTTTGTATTGTTAACATGTTTTCCTCGCCTTCTTCAGGTGCAATATCTGAAAGAAACACCTGAATCCTACATTATAAGGTTTACCTCCTTTGAAATTAAAAACTTCTGTTTACCCCATCACATTCGTATATTACACCTGAGGAAAACTGAAGAATGGATCGGCCGAAACATTGTGTTTAAAAGCACGGCAACTCTTAAAATCACCCAGGTTGGTTGAATGCATTTTCTTTTGTTCTGACCTCGTCTGCTGCTTGACCCACTTTCCAGCCCCGGTAACAAGATATGGCCCTTTGGTCACGTACGCCCCAAAACGCGCGAACACACACAACCAGAGTGCATTTCATTACAAAGAGTAGTAACCAAAATACTTTGAAGCTTTAGTTTATGACAAACAGAGAATTTTAACAAGATTTGCTATTTGTATATATCATCGTTCTGTTTATACCCTGATTGATGATGTCGCTGGATTAGGTACCCACTGGCAATTATTAGTAAGACCCACTTCCTGCTTACCAGGCCTGTCAAAGCTTCATTCTGATTACAGCAGCTGGTAATCCCCAATGGTCACCCATCTAAGTACTGACCAGGCTTGACGTTGCTTAACTTTGGTGATCTTATAAGAACCGGTGTATCCAACGTGATTTGTCTATGACCCCTTAGCCTTCGGGGGAGGTTCCCAAAACACATTATCATGTTCCCAGGGCTAGAAAATAGGTCAAACGGCCGACCAATCAGCTCTGCTGGGTTTTTTAGGACATTGATTCAAATCAAGCGGGAGTTAATCAGTCGGACACACAAAAGCGATGGGTCAACAGGCTAAGAGCTTCACTCCCACCCGTCAGGGTGGGGATGAGAGTGGGAGGAAGAAAACCAGTGCGCCTTGGTTTGAACTACTATTGTCACCCCCGGTAAAGCAACTAGGAACAGAATTTAACAACTCATTTAGAATTTTAACCAAAAATGTAATACCCTGAGTGATCCGCGAACCGGCCCAGCATCGAAGTTATCAACAGAAATAAAAGGAACACACGTTTTCCTTTAAATCAACAAATTTTGTTGTCTTTCCATCCAGCCACGGGGGAGAGCCTCCACAGATAACTCAGCCCCGTAAATGTACAACGCAACGATGAGACGTCTCACATCGGCAAGAAATACTGGCAATTATTCTACACATTCAATTTTATACAAAACTGAAGAACATTTATTTCTCTACTAGTTGATCTTGGTTCCAAAGACATACATTTATTTATAGAGACATTTTTTTTGACCACTGTAAAAACCATCACAGCGTAGTTTGGGTGCTGTAAATACATTAAATTGAAAATTCACTGTTAAATTTATTTTACATCACACGATGACAAATAAGACACCAACAGATTCAGAATTGGACATTCTTTGTTATGGCATGCATAACAGTTTTGTATTAGTCAACATTATGAAGAATGAACACTTGAGAGACAATGAAAAATTAGCGTTACTGTGACGTGTTCGCTAAAAAAACTGGACTGTTTGTACTACTTACTAGTAGAAAAAGCTAATGTGGGGGACACAAAAACATTTTGCCTGATCCAAATCCTGTGATCTTGCGTATAAAGAGCTATCTGTGCCATATTAATAATTCAGAAAACAATGACTCATTTTCATATTTATACAAAAGTAGAGCCAAATGGTCAAAAATCAATTTTCTGACACTGGAAATAGTTTAATAGATTTATCTACTTTTTATTTATCTCTGCCAACAAGGATGGAAGAGGCAGGGCGGTAGAGTCGAACACAAAACAAACCGACTGACATTTCTGGCAACTCTGACGGCTTCAAAATGGCTAGATTTTTCATTTCCAGCTAACTTTTTAGCAATAAATGTTCACTCCAAATTCTTTCTATATTTTTTTAATGACTTTGTTTAAAGTGTTATTTATTTTATTTTTAAAAAGAAATAAGAGAATTCATTAAAAAAAAAAGTAGTAAAATGAATGATTATGCTGACTTTATATGACTTACAGTGCATGTATGAGTGACGTTAACCATTTTTAACCATCAAGGGAGATAATTTAACCAATTTTAGGACTATATAACATATTGAACATAGATAAAATTTTTAAAATTAAAAAGTCTTTATTTTTCTAAAAAGATATAAAAGAAATCAAGAACATCTTTCTTTACCAGTTTAATGTTTTTGAATTCTTTGAACACTCAAAGTAACTTAAATAACTATTTTAAAAGAAATAAACTCAATTAGATACATAACTCTTCCTTTCCGTGATTAAAGCATTGTTTGAAAATAAAATTTAAGTGAATAGAACATGAATTATTTTAGCATTTTTTACAATTAATATTAAAGAACAAAAAACGGGCTTTTTAATTTCATTGTGTTAATGATGAATATGTTATTTAATTATACTTTTTAATAAAAAATATACTTTCTTAAACCTTTAATACTGTGTTTAAGTACCATTTACATCCGTATAACCAAGGGTTACACATTTTCAAAAATAGAAAAAAAGATTTGCAAGTAACTTTTTGTGCTTTCAATCCATAAGACTTCCGTTTTCTCAGGAAATTTGTCAGTTTTGAAAAGTTAATTTAAGGTTTTGCAGAGGGTTTATTTACATTCAAGCAGGCCTTCCACAGGAAGTAGCTCGAAAACCGACCAATTGGGCAGTTCTCAAGTAGTAATGTTACAATTTACATTTCCAAATTCCTCCGACTCTGCAGCCCTGAGAAGAGGTAAATGTATTTACTCATGTTTGTCTGTTTGTCCACACAATATTTCCAAAAGTTCTCAATGAATTTCAATGACATTTTATGGAAGGGTTGGCCAATGGGCTAAAGAAGAATTGATTAAATTTGGGGCGGATCCAGGATTGAAAGATATTTTTTTATATATTAAGACGATAGTCCAAATATGTGAAATTGAAACTTGCAGTTACTATCCTGAAAACTCAAAACTTAGTTACTTCCCCTGCATCGTATCTATTCTTTTTTTAGTGAAAATAGCATTGGCAGGGGTATGCGCTCTCTATGCTTTCTAGTTTTACAAGTTGCTTACTCACTTTTCCAGACGAAAGTAGAAATTGATTCAGTGAATCGGGGGGGGGAAAAAAAAAAAAAAAAAAAAAAAAAAAAAAAAAACTGTTCCTTCCAATATCTGTGAAATCTTTTATTAATCACTGCTACCCACAACAGCTTAAATACTGTTGCTGGGTTTAGGTTATTTATGTGCTCTGAAATTTATATGTATCCGGACTTTGCCCAGCCCTAACTGTTCATAGTAGAAACTTGAAATTTTGTACGCACACACATGCACTCACACACCCCTCAATGAGTTGGGAAAATGTTTTTTGAAAATTGCCCCCATAAATAGCTTTTTAGTGGGAGGTTCAATTTACAATGTAAGTTTATGTCAAATTGATCCCTTACTTTGTATTCAGCAGCATTTTCACTTGTCTTTTTAAAAAAATTTGGACTATTTAGTGATCACTGCCCACCACCACTGTTTAATTCACACAGTAAAAAGACCATAGAATAAACATAGAATAAACAATTAATTGGGTAATGGAATAATATATCTTTTATTTGTCGGAAATCTTTTCTCTCCTCCGTAAATCTTTGATCCATTATTCACCTCCGTCATTTAATAATTAAGTTTTTCCTACCTTACTTGGTAACGAGAGATGATTACCGATAGTTTATTTATAAAATTGCTGCTTCCTTCCCATTGATTTTAGTCCAAACTAATCAATGGTACAATAAACCAAATGGTGCATACCAGTGAGTGGTGCAGTTTTTGAAGTTGTTACCTTGGCCAACAAAGTTAGAGAGGTACATGTATTCGGTCTCGTCTGTGTATCCGTCTGCCCACAAGAAATCTCCGAAAGTACCCAATCGATTATGGGCAACGGAATAAGGAAGAAGTGATTAAAATTTGGGGTGGATCCAGGATTTTGATTTTGATTGAGAGCTATTTTTCCAAGGTATTTTTTTCCCATACATTTATGTATATACGCATGAATCGATATGGAAGAGGTGATTACATTTTTGGGCAGATCCATGCACAATTAACTCCCTTATGTCATAGTTATATGTCTACAAACATAATATCACCAAAATTTCATATCTGTCCACACAATATCTCCTAAAGTTCTCATTGATTTTCAAGCAAATTTTGTGGAAAGGTGGGCAATGGGCTACATAAGTGATTAAATTTGGGGGCGTATCCATGCACAATTACTTCCCCTGACAATGGCGTTGGCAGAGATATGTGCTCGGAGTGCTTTCTAGTTTGGGTGAAAGGTTACTTTTCCATAACTATAGTCTTGCGACTGTGGTGAAAGGTTATTTTTAAAAAATTTTTTATTTATAGTCTTACGACTTTGTTCTTTTTTTTATAGCTATTTTGGTGAAAGAACAGGTGGCCCCTGTTGGGAGGGTGTCTTACCCCTCTGCAGGGGATGCAGTCAGCATATTCTAGGCCAGCCGACAGGGTCACATGTGCTTTTTCTCACATAATTAGCTGAAAAAGATCAAGTTACATTTTATTAACTAGAAAGCACTTGCAGAGCGCATACCTCCACCAATGCTAGACACCAAGTAAAAACTGAATGAAAACAAACTGCTGGATCCAATTGATTAACTTCTTCCTTAACTCTTATGGCCCACCCTTCCACAAAATTTCATTGGTATTCATTGGTATTCATTGAGAACTTTTGGAGATATCATGTGGACAGACAGAGAACTTTTGGAGATATTGTGTGTTCTGGACATATAGCTACGATGTAGGGAGGTAACTGCGCATGGATCCACCCCAATTTTGAATCACTTCTGTATCCTATTGCCCAACCTTCCACAAAATTTCATTAAAATTTAGAGAGAGAACTTTTGGAGATAGTGTGTAGACAGAGGGACAGATGGAAAGACACAGATGAATACATATACCCCCCCAACTTTGTTGGCTGAGGAAAACAACAAGCAGTTTAAAAATCGACAGTCTTGCTTGGCCGGTTCACCCTTCACTAATCATACGACTAAATTAGTTTGTTGCATAGTAGTAGTAGTAGTAGTAATAAATAGACTAGTTAATACCATTACACCTATGGATTAGTACTAGTAGTTAAAACAATGTTTTTTACCTTAACTAAAACTGCGACCTTGCAAATATTCTTAATCGCATTTTCAAGGTTAACGAAGACAATGTTGTTTTGTCTCCTCAAAAGATATTCCCCTCAATGCAGGAGGCCAAAGTTGCCAGATAATTGGAGACGTTTGTGGCCAAAAAACAAGCAAAAGAAATGGCCAAATACTAAAATTGATTATAAAAACATTGCAATACCCACCAAAAATAAGAATTTATTAAAAATACAACTGGAACAAAGTCAACTGTTTTTTCTGTACGAATGGCAGAATATAAGGGTCCAGTTTAGAATTACAATTACATTGTAAATAGAACCCTCCGCATAATATTTAAAAATGTACTTTTTTTTCAAATTGACAAATTTCATGAGAAAAACAAGGTAGTATGGGTGGAAAGCACAAAAAATTACTTGCGAAAAATCTTTTTTCTATTTTTAAAAAATAAAATGTTCGAAGAAAATGAAAAAAAATGACCGAAAATTTTAATATGGCCAAAACTAAAACTTCATGGCCAAATGTTTTTTTTTTGTGTCAAATTTGGCCATAAAATTGCCAAAATGGCAACACTGATGCAGGCGCAGATCCAGGGTGCGTGGGTGCTGGGTGTCTGGACCTCCCCGCAACTCGTGCAATTAAATTTTTTAAAAAAATATCTAGATAAAGAAATTTTATAAATAAAAACGCCAAATACTTCCAATTAATCATAAATTAACTTTAAAAGCAAAAGATGGATGGGGCAAAAAAATTGGACCCCCCACCTGCTCAAAATCCTGGATCCGTCCCTGCAATGACACAATTTTCCATAAATGGGAAAATTACCTGGAAAAAAAGTCCTCGAAATTAAATACTTAAAAGTCAAGATTCGCCGTTTTCGTAAAAAAAAAAGAAAGAAAAAAAACCCAAAAAAAACGTTTTTTTCTCAAATAATTTGATGTGCTTTCAATCGATAAGCCTTTGTTCTTTAGAGGGGGTGTTCTATTTACAGTATAACTAATGCTAAACTGGAACCTTATTTTCCGTCCGTCGTACGGAACTGTGGCTATGAAATTCTCTTTCTCTCATTGCTTATGCCAGTATAGCAGTATTTGTTTTCTTTTTTCTTTAAGGAATCTAACCTTCATTTTTTCTGGAAACTTAATTTTTGAGAAGTTTTTTTTTAGTCTTTATGCCTAAATACGGTTATTTAAAAAGGTGAAATAAAAAATAATCAGGTGGTGAATATTAAATTTTAACCTTAAACCCTAACACTTGTACTTTTAAAAAGTCTCTTATCTCAAAATTAAATGAAGTAATCCTGAATAATAATCATCTATAATTTTTTTAAAAGCCTAATCACATTATTTTACCTTGGACCTTGATTAACGACCTATTTAAAACAATCATCGGGCAATGAGGGTTACTACTTAGCGATGCACATCTCCTCTCCAAGCAACATGTGACAGGTTATAATGAGTTACATGGTAAAAGTAGCAGTGAGTAATCCCTAACCTGTCTCATAGGGAAAGGTAGATTCATGCCTTTCTCAAAAACGGCATTGGTATGAAATGAACACAGACTACCCCAGTTGAAATTTGAACTAGATTTGAGGATTAGATTTTCTTTGCAGGAAGTAGGCGAACTCGGTGTTTGCCAACTCAAAAAATATTTTCGCACTAGTTTGACTGCCAAAAAAAACGCTAAATTTTGAAAAATAGCCATAAATGGCCAGAAACAACCAAAAGGACGCTAGAAATGGCCGGAAATAGCCAGAATGATTTAGGCGCAAACGCGCTAATTTAACGCTTTTTGCACTGACAAAACAAGAAACGCGCTAAATCGGCAACACTGGGTCAACTCGTCACCCACATAAGCAACTAACTTTAAAAAACAAAAACAAAAAAAAAAACACGATAATATTAATTTACTAATAGTAATAAAATTATCTTGGGTGCCTGGGGTTGGGATATAATCGCAAACAAATACATAATTGTTTTTTTTAAACACCATTAACGCTTTCTTTCTCTTTTTCAACAAGGTCACAAAACGAAAATAAAATTATAAAAAAGAAAGAAAGATAAGACTATGTTGTTTATACCCAACGACTTCCTGGTATTTATTTTCGTTAAGATTCGGTTTAGCAAACATCCGTAAAGAACTATAAAATAATATTTTTCCTATGCAGTATAAACGGCTTGGATTGAATCTGACCTTCGTTTCTTCCGGAATCTTTTCGTTTTTGAGAAGAAGGTAACTTTTATAAGGGAAGCGAGTGAAGTGTCTCTAAAGTGGGTAATTGATTTACAGTGTACGTACTATGTAAAACCGGACCCTGACTTTTTGCCCCCCTTTGTGACACCCGATGTTCTATTTACAAATGGACAGAGTCGGTCAAAGTAGTTCATAGAGCATAGGACAAAATATTTTTTTCATAATCTTTTTTAAAACTTTTTGCTAAACTGAATATTCATCTTTATTTTTTGCAATTTGTATTCGTTGTTTTTTTGTTGTTGCTTAATACCAGTAGTAAACGCAACAAAAACAGAGTAAAAATGTCCAACGTGTGAAAAGTTCACAAAAAAAGAAGCGAATGAATATCTAGGTTAAATTTGCAAACCCGGAACTAAAA
>VCCN01005781.1:501419-513694 GCA_006491835.1 Architeuthis dux
TTTTTTTTTTTTTTATGGTCAAACAATTTCTAGCCCTTTTTCTATTTTTCTATGGTATGGTATTTTTGTACAAATTCAATGGAGAAAAAAAACAAACTAAAAACAATGTTTCAGTGAATTGTCTTCGTTTCTCTCTTGCTGAAATTTACCAAAAAGAAAATTGTAACATTTATTCAATTTGGCTGCTGTTTTTTGATGCAGAAGTAAAATTATTTATCTTTTAGACCCTAGTTTATATTAAAAGGGAAGTTGAAGTCAGTTTTTAAAAAACAAATGTAATATTTTGTAAAATTTTTATTTTTGCTTTAAATCTTTGAAGCATTGTTGGTTAAATTTCATCCGACTTTTGAAATGCATCTGGGTATAAAATGAGTGTTCAGTCAGGGCTGGATTTAGACCTTGGGGGCCCAGGGCGCTTCAGGTTCGGTGGGCCCCTCATACACAGCAAATCGCAAAATGTACACATCAAAGTCCGTCTATTGCAAATCGGGCCCCACGTGCAATTTGCAGTGAACCTCCTCACTTTGTGCAGTAATGAAATGACACTATCTAAAACCATGTGTAAATGTTTAGTTCAGTTTATTTCTCTTTTTTTGCACAGATAAAAAGATTGTGCGGTGATCAATTTTTCTTATTTTATCCAGATCTGCATGGTGGGTCATTTTTAATACCACCTTTTTATCTTCATATAACAGATATATCTATGAGTGCCTGCTCATGATGAGTGCCAAAACAGACAATTTTTTAAAAAGTTGATATTTCGTTATTTTTAGAGCTACAATGCTCGTGTTTTTTTTTTTTTTGTTGTTTTTTTTTTGAGCTTGAACACTGATTCATCATGTTCCGGCTTCAAAATAAAAAAAAAAGATCATTTTAGCTCTAAAAATAACGAAAAATATCAACTTTTTAAAAATGGTTCGTTGGGCACTTATGCACTGCCACTCATATATTCTGTCCCACCATTAATCTCCATGCTGTTAACCATTAGGCCACTCTGCACAACAGATGGTCGTGGAGTTCAAAGTCGAAGAAAAGAAATGTGCCTCAAAGAGTTTAAGAACTGTAGAATGAAACGAAGAAACTTAACCAAAAATATAACAATACTATTTGATTTGCATTGGATGTTTCTGTCTCTCTCCCTACTCTCTTTCTGTGTCACTCCCTACTACCCTTTATGTTTGATATTTGTTTTCCTGCCACTCACCACAAGCAGGGTTATCTCCCCTTCTGGCCAAATCCGGCAATCCCAATCAAAAGTCTGTTTTATTTGCTTACTAGTCATTACAATGCAGTTTATAATTGAAGTCAAAACCAACTATCAAATAGGATTTCAAATAAACTGGTTTACTTTTAATTCATTCTTATTATTGGATGAAATATTGTAACACAGTGTTTCTATTATTAATTATGATTAGTTTTTATCTTCATCTTTAATTTTTAGTTGCTTTTTATCACAACTTTGAAAAAAAAAGGAGTAAAAATTATCTTCTGCAAACGATGAAGTCTCTGTGGCAAAGTGACTGTATATGATCACTTAAATTGGGTCTAAAGATTTGTTTATATTTTCCATTTTTGTTCACTTTTTGGGTGAGGCACCATATATGATCACTTCATCATAGTGGGTTTTGCCCCCATAAACAACAAACATTTCAGAAAACTGAAAAAATCTTGTAATTAGCTCTAGTTTAACCTGCAAAAAGGTTGTTTTGATATCTAAAATATTTTTAGGGCTGCCCTATAAAGGGTTAAGGCAGCCAGACGTATACTGGATGGACACCCTCTGGCAATGAGGGGTGTGAGTTCAATTCTTACTCTTAATTCTCAATTGTGTTGTAGAACGATGGCCCAAATCAAAGTTGTGATAAAAAAAAAACTAAAAATTGAAGATGAAGGTAAAAACTAATCATAATTAATAATAAAAACTGATTTACTGTTCATATATTGGTTCAGACAGGGTTTATATGAACATGCACGTCAACCTGGGGAAAGCTTGGTTTAGTGGCGAGTCTCTTTTGTAAGTTTTGAGAATTCACTTACAAATTGAGTTTGCCAACAAAAACCCTGGATTCATCACTTTTTTTTTTTTTTTCAATATTCAAAGGTGCCCTAGTTTTATATTTAACCCTCCCAAGACTAATCTATTAAGGTGCTTAATCAGGGTGTTGGCCAGGTATATGATTTCTCCAACATTTTTATAGGATTGGGAAGCTTTCCGAGGTCTGCATTTTCTTTTATTTAAAAAAGGCCAAAAATGTCCAGAAGACACTAAAAATAATCAAAAACACGTAAAAAATGATCAAAACAGAGCTCAATTGGGAAATTGGAAGTAGGTTTCCATTAGGAAAGTGAGAACACTGGCTAACACTCTGTTAATGCCTGAATTAAAATGTTTCAGTAGATTTTTAAAACGGATCTACGGGCATTCAAAGAAACCTTAGGATATGTGCCAGGAGTCTCAAGAGGGTTAATGTTTCCAATGTTATCTAAAAATGATTCTTTTGTACCAGTGGAAGTTTTCTCAGAGTCAGAGAAATTTCCCAAACCTTTTTATAAATATTTTTGTGCCTAACAGCTTTATATAGTCAAATATAAATGGGTTATTATGGGAAAAATGAACGCCCATCACAGCAAACTGCATGTAGCTTATCAGAAGTGAAATCAAACAAAAAAAGGTCATATCTTTATCATGAGTGAAATCAGGTGGAAAAAAGGTCATTTCTGTAAAGTGCTGATGACCTTTTTAACAATTCTTTTTTTACTAAGTCCAGTGTTGCCAATTTAGATGTTTTTATTCTAAATCTAGATGTTTTTGGTTGTGTCTAGATGTCAGAAATTGCTGTTTAGTAATAAAATAAGTAATATTTTCATTTTATTTATAGTAATAAATTAAGTAATATTTTTAATAAAGTAAATATTGACGATTCGAGTCATATTTAATTTATTAATTCAGGTGTCCCCTGTTCTAACGCAGGTGTTGGGGTCCAGGAATGCCAATCGCATTGTAACCTAGCCATGATAACCAGGGTTGCCAATTTAGCTCTTTTGGAGCTAGATCAATATTTTGGATCCACCATCCACTATATAACAAACTGTGTTATAACAGAGGAGGCTTGTACTATGTAATATAATTTCCTTGATTTTAGATGTGTATCTGGAGAATCTAGATGTTTCTAGATGTTTTTTGACTCCATTTTAGATGTAAACTTAAAAATACAGTTAGCAACACTGGTCTATTATACCGTTTTGACTGAAGACAGACAACAATTTATCTCCCCTTACAAACTCCAAAGTAATACAAATTTTGATTTCCTATCATTGACTGTTTTTCACAAAATATAAACCAACTTTCAGTTTCTAATCATTAAGTTTTTTTAGCGATAAAAGTTAAGAAGTGTGGTCCCTCCCACAGAGCTTTATTTTCACATCCCATACTCCAATGACTGTGGACCTTGAATTACAAGCAGTAATTATTTTAAAACAATTTAAGGCGTTACAAATAAAAAATGAATTCCCAGCAGTAATTACTAATTTATTTTAATACAATTCAAGTCCTAACATATCATTGAGAAATGTGCAACAATTTCAGATTTTCTCTGGATTATTTTGGTCTGTTCAAGACCCTTGCTATGAACAATCTTGTTAAAAAACTTTGGAATTTTTATAATTTGGTAATTTCACTAATGTTCATATTTTCAACTTTATTTTAGATTCCTTGTATAGAGCACAGGGCCACATTGTGGTTTCAGTAGCAAGTATGTTTTAAGGGGTAGAATTGCTAGTCTCATGCCCCAGATGGGTTGCCTTACAGGGCTAAAGGGTTCCAACTGCCCTTTACCCATAGCTAGAGGGGGAAAGAAATGGATTCATGCCATTCCTAAGGGCATTAGTGAGAAGTGAATGCAAGTATGCTCAGCTGAAACTCAAACTCAGTTCACCAATTCTGTTTTCCGTGCCAGTAACTGTTACACCACTCTTCATGTCTGCATATTTTTAACTAACGCTGCAAAAATTAATTTTGATTCCTATTATTCGGTCTCGTATTCTGAATGCATTAAAAATGAAAATAGCAGAAAATAATTCAAAGAGGTTTTCAGACAATTGAACTCTAATTCATTCTACAGCCTTCTTCAAGTGTAATATGTAATATCCCTAAGGAAAGAGTCTGTTTTTCTGGTCTCTCTCTCCAGTAGTCTAATGTAAAAAATGATATCAAACAGAAAATTCAAATGTTAACAGCAATGATTGTAAATTAAGTTATCACACGTGCAGTACAGCCTGTGCTATAATTTTTTAACATGGAAACGTTCTCGGTTCTTTCCTTTTGTTAAACAAATCTTGTGTACTTGTTGATCAGAGAAGAACAAATTCTGGTCACTAATATATTAACCAGAACAAAGCATTTTTTGGCAGAGACGCTAGGTACAGAGACTTAAAATTACAGACAGCAGAAAATAAATGGGAAAGAAAAAAGCCACAGAAAACTGTTTATGTTGGAGTAGAAATCTTTGCTAATTGTTTGGAATAGGTTAGTCAAAATAAGGGAGATAACTTCAGTAGACACAATTATTTAAGCTGCTGCTGCTAACTTATTAAGGAACAAACGAAAGCAGAAAACATGACCATTTAAAACTGTATTTTATTAAATTTAACTACAAAGGATAATTTAGGTTTAGTGTTATTTTTAGTGTTGCAATTATCAAAAAAAAGATTGAATATTTTTTTCATATTTGTAACACTAAAATGAATATACAGTTGAAATTAATATAAAAAAATGATTAAATAATATTTCTTAGTCATTTTTGACAGTATTTCACCCACAAACTCATGTAAATAATAATATTTGTTTCACATATTTTCAACTGTTTGTGTTTACTACTTCATCGGTTTCTCATGTACAGCGTCTATACTAGTTATCTCCCTTTGACAAAATCTTAGCGAACCTATTCCAACCAATTACCAAATCTTTTCCATTTGATTATGTAGAATGTTTGGTCACATGACCAACTGGCCATCAGTTCTTTCATTCAGAAAAAAAAATCAATGGAATTTTTTCACTATTAAAAACATCTTCATTTTTATTATTTTAAATGACATTCAGAATATTTATGCTGATGAACCGTTATCAAATGTGTATTCAAAATGAGATAAGATTTTGCCTCTTTTTCGTCAGTTGCCACCACACTTAATAACCGGATTTTTGTTTGTTAAATAAATGTGAATAAAAAGAGTTAAAAGCCCCCAACATAGACAACTAACCTTTGGCCTGAATGACTGACTAACCCTATGTTATTATCTGGATAAGATAAGTTAACTGTTAAGTTGATTAGCTGAAATGTCCTTAACTTAAAAAAAAATATTTACAATAAACCATGAAAATGGTAATCTTTTTTTTTCACTTTCAGTCTTCTAACGTTTTTGTAAAAAATCTTCTTAAAACTTTAAAATTTCAAAATTCCTAAAAATATTATAAACGTAGGTCTGCCTTGAGTATTGGGTTTACATGTTATGGCTGTTTAGGCCATTTTCAAACATCCTGATTCATACTGTTTTTTTATCAAATCTAAAATCTTGTAAAATATATTAAATTTATTTTAAAATTTACATTTATTTAACAAACAAAAATAGGGTGAGCTGAGTGTGGGTGGGGTGGACTGACGAAAAAGATTTTTAATAATTTTGTTCATTATTAAAGGTGTTGGGTAAGCCTTTCTCTGAGCTTGAAATGGTGAGTAATGCCCTTACACTGGCTATGGCTTCAGCTGCGTCTCACTGCTTGGGCTGCACGTATCACACTACTACTTACTCGGCCCTTGTTTGCGACATGTGAAATAGACTTAGAGGCAACAAGCACCCAAAGTGGCATCACTCACTTCACCCTGTGGTGAATGCTTTAACAAATAAAGAGAAATGTAAATCTCAAATTTCCACTTGTCTGTTTTTCAGCTCGCTTGTTTACAGCTTTGCTTCATACAATTGAGCTTTAGGGGGGGGGGGGCTTTATAAATAGTAGTTTTCATTTACTGCATTTCTACTGACAAATATCACTAAATGTTGGAGGGGGCCCCCAAATCCCTAGCCATTTTGGTCAGTGTCACTCAGTTAATGAGTCCATCATTTCAGATATTGAATTGCTTTAAAATTTCCTTTTTGGATAGAATCAACTTTTTCAACTTTTCAACTTTAAAGGTATAAAGTAACTAGTCCACAACCCGTCGCTTTGCAGAAGGTTGTCACAAGTGTACAGCAACAGGCTCAGGTGATGGCTGCTACTTATACTATAAGTGTGACAGACGCGGTAGGAAGGGAGAAAAGTAGGTTAGGTAGTTTAATAAGAGGATAGGAAGGGAGAAGGGAGAAAAGAAAGGTAGTTTACTATGGTGGGAGAGGGGAGAAAAGAAAGGTAGTTTACTAAGGGAGGGAGTGGGGCTGATGGTTGCTACTGATACTATAAATGTGACAGAAACGGCTCTTTGATTTCAGCCACTATCATTTTTACACATACTCTAATGGATATCCTGTTTTTGTTTTTTATCAAATCTAAAATCTTGTAAAATACTTTTAGGTGCGCTAGCATCTTGACTAACTATAAACGTTACTGACATACCGAAACAAAATTTGCTGATTTAGCTCTTTTGGAGCTAGATCTAGCTCCTTTTTTAACATTTTTTTAGTTATTATTAGTCACTGACTGAAACAAAACTTTAAAGGAAGGGACTGTTAAATGAAGGTGCTTTTAAAAGAGAGTCCCCCGTCTCATCATGAGATCGAACTCGTGCATCTATGGTCTGACTTCCAGGCTTGTTTCTTTTTCAAAAATGCTAATCAAATGATATAACAAGTTAAACAAGCCACAAAAATACTTCAGTCTTGATTCTTTTAAAAAAAAGTTTTTTTGTTGATTTTATACGAAATGTTATCTGCTTACAAACATACCATTCCATCTGATAAATACCGGTATAAATAAATATATTTATCATTATATCATCACTGTAACCGTATTCTACTACTGTATATTTATTTAGTGTTAATGCGTGAGATACGTAT
This sequence comes from Architeuthis dux, assembly GCA_006491835.1. Taxonomy (NCBI): domain Eukaryota; kingdom Metazoa; phylum Mollusca; class Cephalopoda; order Oegopsida; family Architeuthidae; genus Architeuthis; species Architeuthis dux. The sequence continues at coordinate 508,464 of VCCN01005781.1, forward strand.
CGTTATTATATGTAATGTATATGTAACAATAGGTATTTAGATTTAAAAAGAAGGGGAATTAACTCCACACATGCAATTATCTCCCTTGGATTTTTAGAATCTTTTTAATTGCTTTATTTATGAATACGTAAAGGAGTGGTTCTTAACCTCTTTACCCTCCCCTGTAGTTGGACCATGCCTCCACGCCCCCGCCCCATTTGAAATGGGGGACTGCAATTCTGTGAAAAATATATAAATTTTAATATATTATGTTCATCAAGGTATTATGCAAACACTTTTTAAGAGAATTCCTAAAATAATTAGAGAGATTCTTAATTTTTTCCTACGGGCTTACTCACGCCCACCTAAGGAGGGGCGTCTCCCCCCTGGTTAAGAGCCACTGGTATAAAGTAATATACATGCTTACCTTGTGTTTATATAACCGACAGAAGACTTTAGTTTACAGTACCCCATTTTATTTATTTATAAAATTCTACATAAAGATGTAATGATGGGCATCCGTGTGTGTGGGGGGATGTGGGGTCAAATGGAGCATTTAACACCCCCTCCTGGATCAGGCTTTCTCACTGAGGGCGAGGGAGTTTGAAAGTTGGAACTTTATAGTCAATAAAGAATAATGGTGAAGTACAATTGTTTTATGTAACCCCAACTTAATTTTCCAATATAAAAAGACTGTATTATTATTTGCTGATAACAGGGTTGTCACTAACATGTATTCTGAATATATCATTTTGACCCCACCGCCCCTGGAAAAGTGGCAGAGTGGATGCCCATGTCTGTAATAAAGATATTGTAGTAACATGAAAATTCTGTATTGGTGATTGTCAAACAATTGTGGGCATTGATGCTTTATAGTTTAGAAATGGTGTTGAAAGAATTCTGCACAAGACCCAATAACAATTTTTATAAATTGTTTTGTTTCACACAATGTCTTAAAATGGCAGCAAAATTAATTTTAAATGCACACATTATATAAGTCATCTGGAGTTCAATCTAGGCAATGGAATTCTGTTCTATACAGTTATTATGTTCAATACAATTAGGTTCTATACAATTATTAGGTTCAAAGCTTGTGGCCATTACATCAAATATTAAGTACGTCATTAAAATAGACAATCCTGGCTGTTCCAGAGTCAAACTCTGCTCCTACTTCTACTTCCTTTCATAATTTTACTATACATTTTGGAGGTGTGTAAGACTTGTCTGTTTAGTGCAGGTGGTAACACACCAGGCTAGCGATCATGAGTTCAAATCACTGTAGGGTAATGGGGATTTTACATATCGGTTTATTCCCTTATTTTTGGTGAGGATTGTTCTTGTTCTTATTACATAGCAAAGTAAAAGTCAACTCTGACCTGGAGTTTGACAGAAATCTTTTGCAACACTTGGGGGTTGGTATTTCAAGATGTCCCTGTACCTCTTTATACTGGCCTCCTCGAGAATGCTCCCCATTAAAGACATCTTTTGTATTCAGCTGTCCTGTTTGAACAGTGTGTCTCATCCAGCTGAGTTGGCCCTTATCCCAGATATATACTACACAGTGCACACAGAAGCACTATCTCCTTTTGTTGTTGGAAACTTTGAATTTCAGACAATTATGGGATGGCCATTTTGAATGTTTAATGAGTTAAAGTGACATAATTTTCATAATTTTGGATGCTTCTTGGAAGGGGACAATCATGTTTTCTTAGCTTTTGTGTTTTAAGTTCACGTTATTTAAAGACTTGGTTTTCTTTGAACTCCAGATGGTTTATATACTTTTTGTGATTATTGCTTACACAATTTAGTGGTCGCTTTTTAGTAATAAATATTTTGGACAACTAGATACTGTATTGGTACGGACATCTTTTTTTTTTGTTTCTTCATTTCAAATTCTGTTAGTGGTGTTTTTTTAAATATTGTTTTTTCTTTTCTTAAAAATTTTCCGGTGGTTATTATTATTATTATTATTATTATTATTATTGTAATAATAAAACTTTTGGCACAATGTAGGGAAGGTGTTCATGATTGTAAATTATAAAGTTTTGCTCACTTGATGTTAAAAACGGTGCATGAATAAAAAGAAATAAGAGAATTAAAGAGAGAAAAACAGAGGCAAATACATAAATTATATTATTGCTTTGAATAAATTGAATTGTTAAACTGTTTTTTGATGTGCGAACATCTCTAGTACCGATGACCATCACTGACTAACTGTTTGACTGACATATTGAAACACTCCTGCCACCTCTCGTTTCCTCCAGCTCCTTCTATATATATATTGTATTGACAGATTGGTCTTATTTGACAGCCTCCTTCCAGGATGGCAATCCATGAGATCGAACTCGTGCATCTATGGTCTGACTTTCAGGCTTGTTATATGTTAACATCGAGTGTGCGAGTGTGTGAAACTTTACAATTGGGACCACCATCCCTACATTGTGCAGAACTTTGCTTTGTGGAGTTGTATTTTTTCTTTCTTTTTCATTTCAGAGATGTTTTAAGTTCACTGTTAAATTTGATGTTTTTTCTTTCTTTCTAAGACATCTTATTCAAACTGTTCTGAAAAATTGTACAAATAAATTCTTATTTTGTTATTTTATTTCACTGTTTTGTCTTTTTTTATTAAATCGTTTTTTTCTTTTTCTTTTTTCACAAATTGAAGTTTATCAATGCAAACATTTCTTTTAAAGCCCAATATTAAGGTTGCCAAATATGTCCGAGTTTGGACGTTGTGTCTGTTTTTTGCCCTGTATGAATCTGACATCCAAAATTAAAAATCCAAAGAGTTAAAGCCCCACTCAGCGTTGTCAATTTTGATATTTTATATCTAAATTCAGATATTTTTTGTTGTTTTTAGATATCGGATATCAGTTCTAGCCCTTTATAGCTATTTATTTTCATTTAATCTAGCTACTTTTAGCCACTATTAGCTATTTTAATTATTGTGGTAATCATCTAACTACTCTTAGTCATTATTAGCTATTTATTTTCATTATTGTGATACTAATCTGGCAACTTTTAGCCACTATGAGCTATTTGTAGCCATCAATTTTTTTCTGTCCATATTTGACAGATTTGGAGCAGGGTTGACCAAGTTTAACCGATTTTTGGACAACTCGTGTCCGTTTTTGAGAAATCTAATCTGGCAACCCTGCCCAATGTAGCCATCATTTGTCAACAAAGGTTTGAACAGTTCTTGGACTGTGTTGCAACTGGTTGTTTAAATTAAAGAAAGTATTCTACACAATAACATAACGTATGCACGACTAAATATTGTGTTATACTATGGCATTGTATTTTGTACAAAATGGACGTAAATATTGCATGAATTTGTACGGTACAGAAATGCCTTGAATAGTGCAGGTTTTGATGTAATACGGTCAAGGTATTGCTGTACAAAATAATGTAACTAAGTATAAGCTAAAAAAAAACCCACATTAAATTATAATAAGACTTCGAACTGCGCGGTTTTGAACAGTATGGACAAATTATTGAACGAATTAACCGCACTAATCAAGGTATACCTGTATATATAAAAAGTTGAATGTTTGTACTTGACAATAACGCTTAAAGACGAGGTGAATTATCTCCCTTGTAAGCTGCATTTTAGTTCGCTCCAAGTTGTCTCCCTTGCTCATAGTAAGTTTTACGTACGCTCTACAACAAAATTCGCGTTTTTTTTGGTTTTGTTTATTTCAGTGGTCATTTGCAAATCAACTTTATTGAAATGCGGGCAAAATTATAAATACTGAAATGGTTCAGAGCGTAAGTGTATTTGTATTTATGTAAACAAATGTATACAATTTGAATATAATCTTTCAGTTTAATGCATATTGTCTGAAAAACTCTTTGCATATATTGTCAGAGATTGTGCACATTTTTTCAAAATCAGGATTCCATCATGAAGTTTAGAGAAAAATACGTTTTTTTTATTATAAAAAATAATTATGAAAAATAAGTAGAAGCTGTTAATTCACTCTTTTAAAGCTTTCCTATTTACCTCGGATTTGATGATGGACTGATCTCTTCACTCTTTTCATCTCAAATTCAATGATGATGCAAGATTTGGCTGCAATGGTGACTGACCTGTCGTATCTGCGAGCGTCATTAATGCTGGAGGTCCTGGCAGATGGAGTCGGCACCTGTCTGAGGTTGATCTTGGGCGTTGGCGTAGCGGGCTCTTTCGTTCAAAGCAGCTTAAACCACATATGGCAGATCTTTTACCACTCTGAACGATTTAGCACTAGCTTCTCCGAGATGTCATTAGGAATGTTGCATACTTTGAGATTGGTATTTCAAGACATCCCTGTACCTCTTTATACTGGCCTCTTCGAAAATGCTCTCCATTAAAGACATCTTTTGTATTCAACTGTCCTCTGTTTGAACAGTGTGTCCCATCTAGCTGAGTTGGCCCTTATCCCAGATATACACTACACAGTGCACATAGAAACATTATCTCCTTTTGCTGTTGGAAACTTTGGATTTCAGACAATTATGGGATGGCCATTTTGAATGTTTAATAAGCAAAAGTGACACAATTTTCATAATTTTGGATGCTTCTTGGAAGGGGACAATCATAAGCTTTCAGAAAGTTCAGATTTTGATGAGGATTTTTCTACCAATTTTTAGAGCTTCTTAATAAACAAAAATGGTCAAATTTGGTCTCCAGAAAGTTAGTAGCCTGGAGGTTGAAAAGATAAGAAATACATCTTTCAACATTTGGCCGTAGATACAGATGTTTTCAAGTACTTGAAGAACAACTTTTGTAAAATTTGACTAGTTTTTACCTTCTTCCTAATTTTAGTTGTTTTTGTACAACTTATTAATTCAGGCCACTGTTTCTATGGCAACGAATAACAGCGCAATTGGAAATAAAGAGGATGAAGATAAAAACTAGTCAAGTTTAATAAAAGTGGTGTGTTACAATACTTCATCCAATAATAATAAAGATTAACTTGTTGTTATGGTAGGAAAGTAAAGTCAACTCCTTACTTTGTCTTGGAGTTTGACAATAAACGCAGAAAGGAAAGTCTTTTTCCTGATTTGTAATAATCTTATTTTTGTGGATCATCATTCTTCGCTTATCCCCTCATCGTGGGTATCGCAGGATTAGATACACACGTGGAATTGTTAGTAAGACCCACCCCAGGCTTGTCGAAGCTTCGTTCTGCTCAATGCACGTGGTATTCCCCAATGCTCACCTGTTATATATCCATCTTGGTCCGCAGGAAGAAAATCCTGAACTTGGA
>VCCN01005781.1:641992-653110 GCA_006491835.1 Architeuthis dux
AATATTCATGAAATTATTATGTATAATTTAACGTTAAGTCCTTTACGGACCAATATAATCTACCTCTAAACCGCACCGAGTTGTTGGTGTCTGTATATGTAATTCTATGTCAGACGTTATCAACTGTATAATAAAATTAATAATATCCTCGCCTCCGGGCCTTGAAGGTGAGAGCCAAAATAAGTTTCAGTGTGGAGAAAAGGTAAGAGTACAAGTTAAATATTGCGTTCCCAACACTTTGTATGCACATCTTATGCACACCAGGTCCGATAGGCAAGCGAACTCTAAGGAAGCGGTTTCATAGGAAAAATATATTTGTATATGTGCTTAGAATGAATACGATGTTCATTTCTACCAGAAACTTTCAGTTTTTGATAAATAATTTGTGTGTGTGTGTGTAGGGGGGTGATTTACAATGTAGGTATAATGCTTAACTGGATCCTTACTGTGTGTCTCTGTTAGATTAGCCAAACCGAATCATTACCTTCTTGCTTAACCGTATGAAGTAGACATCTGAAAATCAATATATTTGTTTGACACCTTATTTTTTGTTTAAATTAAATTTCTATCTACATTTGACGTTACATTATATACTTGCTTTCTGGCAGGCGTAAAACGCATAACCGTTGTAACGTTTGAAGAGAATAATAATAGTTAAAAGACTTTACAAGAATTCCATTTTTGTAATGAAGTACGTAGGAATCTTAAAAAAACAATACCTATTGTTAATGTCGAGAAAGAGAACGAAAAGAAAACAAAATGAGAATTTTGCTAACAATGAAGGGGAAAGGTGTTCCTTGTATAAACAAGAGATGATATACCGAAATGAAGTGGTATCAGGGATTTCTGATAAATATCAGATGCCCAAAAATTGGCTAGAGAAGGTTATTCACTATGACTTCACATATGCCCCTCGGCCGAAAACGGATAAGGGTAGGGATTGGTTTTACCTGGAATATCACCGTATATGGAATTGGCTGGCAGAAATCCCACAAATCAATGACAAATTCTAATAAAATCTATTTGAGGTACAACGAGCATATAAGGCAGGCAAACCTGGCGGGGAGAAATAATCTGTCTCTGAACTCACCTTTAGCCGGAGGAAAAAAACAGTTTCCCACGTTATACCGGACGAAAGAATATATTAACTGATTAATATATTATATATTAAATAAGTAAAGAAGCAAGAACGTCAGCGCAGAAGGAAAGAGAAGAGATAGAAAATCGAATGGGAACAGGTATGTTGAGTCTTTTAAAATTTGATAAATCTCCTTCTATTAATTATATGTTTGAGATATAGTAAATCTAAACAATACGAACAGAAGTTCAGTAAGGAGTGGTTACGAATGTCCCTAGAGTGGAAAATGGTAATTTCCGGAGATAATACCAAAGTACATTGTACATTTTGTGAGTCTGAAATTGAAGTTAAGTACCAAATTCTGAAGAAGCATGCACAATCTAAGAAACATATGCCATTCATTACGGTTAGCAATTCCTCATACCTCTTCTCAGCATATTCCAAAAAGCTTTGAGTTTTTCATTGCAGAAACGAACAAATGGTTTTCTAATTCTTCTGTTCGGCAACAAAAGTACACCCATTTATATCAAACCCTTAATGATAGTGCAACTCCACTATAAATCACCATGAATTGGGAAACTAGATGGTTATCTATTCAACCACAAGTATGGTTTGTCATAATTTCGTATTGTCATACCAATGCAGATTAAAGTTTTTCTGGGTTTACTTCAAGCTTTATGAAAATGATTTGCAAAATGCCGATGTCGCAAAACCTCATCAAATATTTTTTTTAAACTGAAAACAGAACTACTGAAATGTAATAAGTGTTTTATTGTTCTTGCGCCTCCCTGGGTTTTACTTGAATGTTATTATTTCAGAAATTACGGACTTTTCCCCCATTTTGGTGAATTGAAGTTGAAAACAGAAGAGCATAGTAATATAACAGGTTGAGCGCCTGCGCAAGAGTTTCATGCGGCCTAGGCGAGACTTGAAATTTGCGCAATGGATTCCCTTCGCCCCAGGCGAAATGTTCACCCCCGGTTGTGTTCTAACAACAATCTTTTTCAGTTAGGAGTACGCCCCTATAATCTTTGCTCCCTAAATGACCGCCTATGTTCGCCTAATGGATGGGCCGGCCCTGAACATGTTTATGCACCGATTTAAATTATTTTGAGAAATTATCAGTATGTACTTGAAATAACGACAGGTACATCCACGGACTTTTGACGGAAAAGCGATATGTGACGAAAATCTCACAAAACTTGTATATAAATTAATTTTATTGAAATAAACCTTCGTCTATTTCACAAGAAGAATGATTGCAGAACATTCTGATATAAAAATGATTTGTTTCCAATGATTAGTTACACTGGGTAAACAGTGGGACGTAATAATTTGCATCAGGAAATGTTCAGTCGGGACAGACCCAGATTCTGAAATTACTATACCAAAAATCAACTAATGATTGGATTTGATTAAAGTTTTCCATATCTATTCGTTCATGAATATATTTATTTATGAATAAAGTATTTTGTAAGAAGAATCGTGGAAACATTTTTATAAGTCTATTTACCCCCGTTATTTTATTAAATCTCAGGAAAATATCAAGAGTGGTTACTAGAAATATTTACTTTTCCTGTCAAAATTAAATAAGTTGAAATCATATTCGAAACTTCAGTTGGAGATGTATAAAATATTCCATGAATTGGAAAATAAAAATATGCAATAAAACTAAAAATATTGTTTGGAAAGGTTTGTTGCTGCTTTTTTCATTAAAATATATTGTAGACTTGAGGGTTGTGGAAAAGAGTATTCGCTCGAAAATGATTTTTTTAAAGATTATTTGATTCTATTTATGGATGTATATTATTTATACATTTTGAAATTCTTTTATTCTCCGCAGTTACTTCTGAAACGTTATTAAATATGTAACGGACACCTACGTAATTTTGCACTTATGCACTCCGGTCAACAAGTGGAAAACACTTGAGACCCAGTTTTTTTATTCCGAGAACCAAGTTAATCTTTCCGAGTACAACTCTCAGATAACCAACTTTTCGGAACATGAAAATGATGGTACTTGATACTCTTTGTAGACAATAAGTCTGACAAAACGATGTATATTGTCACCTTACATTTCATCTTGGAAACTATGATGATACCCAGTTCACCGGCCAATATTTCGACCAGCCACACACTCACCTCTTACTATAAAAGGACCAGCTAATCTTCATCTTTGTTCAGTCCCAGATTGGTTGCCTAAACAAATATTGGCTGTTCCGAATTTCGATTACGTACGTACGCATTCATACATACACACACTCTCTCTTCCTTAACATCTTCAACCAACAAAGGACGCTTTAACACTTTACTAAGTAGTATACGCTTTCTTTAAAGGCGTTTTTCTTATTATTCCCATCAGCTGAGAACTACCTTTTGTTATTTCTTCTGTAATAAATATACTTCTTATTATCGCTGACAAATATTTGTATTCTTTATTCTTAATGCTTGCTACCATGTGCAAACTGCATCTTGCAACATGCATGTAGTTCATCACTTTTACTACTGGAGGATCAGGCAGAGAAAGAAAGACCCTTTCTTACGCGTATCACTAACTATTACTCTTTCTTTCTCTAGTCTAATCAGCACCCTAGCTTACTATCGGTAGCACTGTCCCTTAAGGCTACTAGTTACTATTACTACCGTTGCTACTAACAGTTTAACTGTTAGAGATTACTACGCTACGCACGATCATTGTTATGGATTATACCGTAACTTGTAATGGAGTCATATATATTTAATAATGGAGTCTTAATTACATCAATAATAACTTCCATTTACAAATAAAACTGTTTTTGAAAAATCGAGAAATGTAAAATTTAACATATATATATATATGTGTGTGTGTGTGAGAGAGAGAGAGAGAGAGAGAGAGAGAGAGAGAGAGAGAGAGAGTAAACAATCCATCTTTTATTAATATATACATATAGATGATATCAGAGAGTAAAACTATGTATACTTCATAAATTCTTATTAAGAGATTCGCAGTTCATCAAACTGGAAAGATCCGCAATAAGATTTTCAAGATGTATTTAAGCAAAATTCGGGGTTGACTGGTTGTACACCAGTTTTTAAATATTCGTATGAACCCTTTGCAGATGGAGAAAAACCGCAAAGGAGGGGCACAAAAACTCTGCGAAAAGAAAATGAAACAATGCCTCTTACAAGAAGAAAAGTGTATGAAGCTGACTGACATATTCAAAGTGAGTGCTGCCAGTTCATCTTCTGTGCTGGAGCATCATGAAGTGTCAGAAGTGGAAAGTGAAAATCAAAGCACAATAACGAAAGGCCCTCAATTACGTGATTATTCTGCAGCACAAGAAGCTACAGATGAAACTCACGAGGTCGCATGTGAGGGGAGTCAGTTGGCACTGGACCTGCAGTTTCTGCAAAAAGATTGATACACAACAGAAAGAAGATGCTGATTTTTTTTGACAGGCCTAGAGTAGATGAGAGAGATTTCTTTTTTCAATGGCATCCTAGACAACCACAAGATGGTAATTCTCTCCGATTTTCCTCCAAGAATATACTTAGGAGAAAAAATGGTTCTCAGTATTATTGGTTACCACACAGTAAATCAAATAATTCACTGTACTGCACCCTGTGTCTTCATATAGAAGATGACAGCAATTCGTTTATTGAAGGTATGAAAGACTGGAGGCATATATACACCAAAGGATTAATGAACACTAAAACAGCAAACACAGTTATTGTGCAGAAGCCCACATATTTAGTTCTAATAATAAAAACATAGAACGACTATTGTATTATAATCAAAAGCTAATTATGGGGTAAGACATTAAAAATAATAGACAGGTAATGGAGAGAACTATTGAAGTTGTGAAACTGATAGGTAAACAAGGACTAAACTACATACGTGGCCGTATATCGGAATCCGTCTATACTCTCGATGATTCGTCGAAAGACCATGAAGGTTTTCTAGAATGTCTCATTCTTCTTAGTAAATATGATCCGCTATTGAGGAGGCATTTAGAGAAAGTAGTACAAAATAGTCAGAGGGAACACAAGTCAGGAAGTAAAGGTCGTCGTAGTTCATTAACATTGATATCGAAAACGATGGTTAACCATGTCATAATAGTTATTTCATTATTAATAAGGAGGGCTATAGCTGATGAAGTTAGGGAAGCTGGTATGTCTTCCATACAAATAGACACGACACTAGATATTTCAGTGAAAGACCATTGCTCTGTTGTCATTCGGTATGTGAGCAACAGAGGTGTAGCGGTCACTTTCTAAAAATACCAAAATAAGGATAAAAATATCAAGCTGGCTTTATCACCAGTTCTGATCCATATGAAATACGAAACTAGATCTAGCTTCCTTTTTTCCGTGACGTCAGCACGACTATATAAACCCCTTTTTACGATTCTCGAGGCCGCCCTGCCTGTTCCCTGCCTAGGGATCAGTGCTCACTCGCCCGTGCCTACCTTTCTTGGCACGTTAAACTCTTCTTCATTCTCTTAGCATCATAGTCGCCTAGGGCTCATTATCTGATTTCACATCTACATTTCTTTTTAATATGGCCATTTCTTTAAATGCCAATATTTCTTACTCCAATCTTGGTCATCTCCCCTTTTCCTTTTCGCCCAAACTAGGAATACTCACCCCATATAGATCTTACGAGATAATATGACCAAGAATCTATTTAGTTTCTACACACAGGTTAGTGACTAAAAGTCTTAAACTTTCTTCCTGTTTAGAAACTATCCTTTTCTATACCGGTATATTTTTCCTTTCATATGCCTTTTTTCTTAACTGATTTCTTTTGTCTCGATCACATATCCTTAGGCTCGTTTATCACCTAGATATCGGTTCAGATAACCGGTTCCGCATCAGACAAAATCTATTTCAACATTTTGGCTAACGACAGAAACTATTTTACCTTCACTCTTCATCACAACAATCTCTCTAAAACTCTTTTCACACATTTATTACCTTTTTATTGACATCCATTATGTACGTCAATTTTACTTTTATGTTTTTTCTATTAAACGCAACATTTATTTCCTTTCAATCTGACGCCTTTGTTTATTCTTTATCATTTTTACATTTCTTTTGTTTGTACTTTCCCGCCGAAACACAACATTGCCGATCTCGCCTTTTGTCTCTTTCATTTTGACCACGTGACCTACTTTCCCACCCGCCTCTTTCAGCTAGCACTAGCCTATGCTACTACTATTGCTGCTACTGCTACCGCCACTAGTTAACAACAGCTATTGGGTGCCGCAACTATTTTCGACCGCTACTTTCGAATAGAGAAACCATCCACATTCTCTTACAACTTTAATTAAATTCTCCCCTTTATATCAACTTTCCCTCCATCTTTGCCATAACCACCAACGCTAACAGAGGCATTCAGGAAAGACTTCTAGCACTAGTAAATTGTACTGACTCGACAGGAAAAGGTTTCCTTGAAATTCTGAAAAGTGTGCCAAAGGACAATAACTTAGACAATAAATAAATGTATTGCTAATGCAACAGATGGATCAGCTAATATGCATGGGATTTACAAAGGTTCTTCAACCTGGCTAAATAATGGGTTACCCGGACAAATTCATGTTTGGTGTTATAGTCATATATTAAATCTTGTAATTAGTGACGATCGCTCGATCACCCGTTCCTGCTATTTCACTATTCTTTTTGTTAAATGGTATTGCAGCTTCTTTTAAAGAGTTCTATAAAGGAATGAATACGTTGGATCAGACAAGTAAAAAAGCCACCAGACCCGCTTACAAACCATTGGTGAAACACGATGGTGGGCAAAGGATATTGCATTTACCAAATATTTGGTTCTTTTGGAAATACACAAACTTAATAAATGTAATTCTTTTCCTTAATAGTATTGCAGAAGCGGAAACTTTCTCCCCTGATATACGATCAAAAGCTATGTCTTTTAAAGAAGTTCTTCTGGCTGCTTGGGTCCTCTCTTGTCTGACCCCACCAGGGACAGCCGTCTCGGGCCTTCCGGCTCTGCTGATGTCTGTCTCTTCTTTGAATGCCGAGATTTCTGTCCGCCCTCGAGTTTTCTATTCGGGTCTGCTTTATAGGTTTCTCTACCGTCTACGCAGGTGTCATTCACATCCTGTTTCTTCGACACCTACGCAATATACCTATTTCCTAAGGTGACCGGGGTCACTTACATTTCCACCCAGGTGTCTGACCCCGGGATAACCGTTTCGTGGTAGGATATCATAACAATAGGTTTGTCAAATAACTGGGATAGGCTGAACTCTATACTACCATATGAATTATGCAGAAATTGTTGAAGACATTAGAGCTAAGGAAAACGGTGAATTACTGTATGACGACCAGACATCTACGTGTAAACGATGCCGCAACCGTGATTTAGATTTTACGTTGGAGAAATATAATCTATTCGGCGAGGCATACAAAAACATCGGACCTTCTTATAAATACTTATTAACACTCTCTACCACCCAGGTGGCTTGTGAAATAAGTTTTTCAAGTCTTAAATCCATAAAGAATAGGTTAAGGAGTGCTTTAAATTCTGATCATGTGGAGACATTTATTCTGATGAAAAGGACATTCTAAACGGTATAGACCATGATGCTATTATTGATGCTGTGTCATCAAAAAGTTCGTTACTCCCGAAAGAATTGCATTATCAGTAATTTTTATTCTCCAATGTCAATAAAATGTTATTTGTATTATTCCCTTATCGCAATAGTCCAGTTAGTTAGTTTTTCTCCCTAAGTATTTCCCCTTTTTCTGAATTTATATTTAGAGTTTAAATAGTCAACGTGCTAACCTACCATACATTATTAACTTTGGTTAAAGTATTCTAAAATGCACTGCCTAACTATATTAATTGTACAATATACTTTATATGTCACACATTTTCCATTTTCGTAAAGGAACAATATTATTTACGTTTTATTACGCTATATCCGCAGCTGGTATTTGTTAGGTACTGAATATAGAGAAAATGAGTTTAATTTATTTGAATAACTGCATATTTTGACCATAGGTTTGGGGGGTACTTATATAGGAGTTACCGTAAAGTAGATAACAAGAGTTCTGTAGAAGAATAGGGTGGATTAAAAATCACAGCAGTTACAAGTCTGGAGGCATAGGATGGAAGGACATCAGCAGCCATTAAGGAGAAGTCCATGCCGTACGTAGAAGTCACGTGAGATGAATGGAGGTTTCTGATTGGCTGGAAATGATCACAGAAATGTTTGGAGAAGAAATGCAGTCGGCCATCTTTGTTTGGATAATTAAATCACCATGTGCTACTTTTTCTGCCAAAGTCATGGCACACGCATCATTTCGCAGAATTAAAGGCGAAATGCACACCAGTTTGTTCATGCAACACCTTCAATGTCCTTTAAATGAAAGAAATCTTTCTAAAAAAGAAACATAAAGGCACACAGCTACAAACACTGGTCATTCAACCAATGTCATGCATACCATGGAGACTACACAACTCGATTCAACTCAGGGGTACCCTTCTCAAATCGACTCAACACTTCTCCGACATGCATAATGCTTCTTTTTCTGCCAAAAGAACACATATCGATAACCAATCGATTCCGCAGACTTACACACGATGACATTCCGCAGACAGGCGGCTATTTGTAATGGATACATATCACATATGTATTTCCAACTCAAAAACACACACTCCGATAATTGAGTTAAATCACGGACACACATATTTTCCACGGAACACACAGGTTTCAGATATACCTGGACCATAATTATCTGTCCACAAGTGCCTTGCAGATAACCGACTCACAGGACATGAAAATATACCAACGTTGATTAAAGCTACCTGGAATTTGTACCATAGTAGCCTTTCTACTGGTTTGTACTTGGCGGGAACGCTTCCATTTACTTCTCGCATTAATAAATCTTGACAACCCAATACCTTGTCAGTGGTTGGTGATTTTTGCCCCCCTCAGACCACTGCCGATATGTACTCATCACAACTGAATATGAGCACCCCACAGAAATGGAAATGCTCTGACCTAGTCGTCTGGCCATAACAAATTGGATTTTATCAAAGTCACTAGAATCTCTCTCCTTGCCCATAACTATGGCATTAAACGCTTCAAAATGAAGTACTAGAGGCCGTCTTACCTGCTTATATCCTTTTGACCCTGACATGTACAGTTGCTATGAGACAGTAGCTGTCATTCTTGCAACATGTCACTGGTCATAATGTTTGGGCTCATCAGTGTATGTTCAGGACCTGACCAAAAAATCTTGAATATGACTTACAGACCAAATCGACGTATACACCAAATCGACGTATACACCAAATGGACTAATATAGCAAATCGACTCACACACCAAATCGACTTGTATACCAAATCGACCTGTACACTGCGGTTTATGGTAATCAGTGCTCGTAGCCTGTTTTCCAATTAACCCCGCCTTTGATGCAGTTCAAAGCAAAATATATCGAACGATTTCCTTTAAGATGAGATCATTAAAGGATTCTTTCCTCTTCTTTTTTATTAATTATATTTTTAAGCCAAACTTTTTTTGTTCTGCCACTGTAGGGCGTTTTTTTTAAAAAGGTTCCTCACCGTTAGTGTTGCCAATTTAGCTATTTCCAAGCTAGATCTAGCTCCTTTTATCACATCTGGCCCTTTTTTACAATTATCATTTGGTTTGCCACTGTCAGAACGTTTTTTGAAAAAGGTTTCTCACTGAACTAAATTGTCAATAATTTGGGGGTGAATGAACACAAGAACTTTTTTTTACCAGAACTAAAACACTTTTTTGTTTTTGTTCTTGACATTTTCACAGGTGATTCTTTTTCTTTGGTAATATTACAGGTATGCAGAGATATACTGACAGTCTCTCTCTTATCAAATAGCTTATGTTCTAACTTCTGAGAAGATCAGAGGTTTTCAATAAAATATTTTGAGACTTTTTGTTTTTGTTTTTGACATTTTCACAGGTAATTCACATTATTTTTGTTTACAATTGGGAACATTTCTCAAATCTTGACCGATTAAGTTTGTCTATAACGTTAACAAAACCCCAGGAACTGTGAGGTACGGCCGATCCAATTGTTTGTTTACATTTTATATGTAAATAACCATATGTCAACATACAAAAATATTGAACTTTGGAACTGCCGAACAGATTTGAATGAAAATCGTTATACAGATTCTTTGGCACCTACTTACTGAAAATATATAACGTTTCTAAGATTTTGTGGTTTGAATAAAACATCTCGGTGTTAACAGTCCTAATGTACAACTAATTGATAGTTCAGCACACCATATTATATCTGGCCCACCTCTATACCTCTCGATCAACCTCGTCTTTAGTTGGGCAATGATCACTAAAAAAGTCGGAATTTTCAAAAAGAAAGCGTGAATCATGCCGGACACAAACCAAGGGATCAATTTAGCATAAACATACATTGCAAATTGAACTCCTCCACTGAAAACCTATTTACGGGGGAATTTTTTAAAAAATAATTTTTTTAAATGTTAAAATTGTCAGCCCTCTAGCTCCATTGGTGCGGCTGTACGCGTGTCACATACATAGCCAGCCAGCCAGCCAGACTGACTTGAAAACTGAAGAAACCAATGTTGACAGTTCTGATGATAGTTTTGGTTGATGGTTTCTAACACACACACACACACAAGATGTTCCTTGTCCGTCGTATTTAACCAGACATGCATAAATAAAGGATTGCTGCCCAAAGTTCTGAGTCTACTACTGGACAAGGGCCTTTCCCATCTCCTTCCATGACGACCTAGATTGTGCTAACCTCTGCCACGTCCTACCGGCAAACTTTTCTATCTCGTCCCTTCATCTTGTGTCTGTTTTTTCCTACTGCGTTTACTGTCCCATGAGCACCAATCGGTTAGTCTTTTCCCCCCATCTATTGTCATCTCTTCTTGCTAGGTGACCAGCCCATCTCCATTTTTGCTGCTTAATTGTTTATATAATATCCTTTACTGTAGTACTCCCTCTGATCCATGTTGTTCTTTTTCTATCCCTTACAGTTATCCCTAGCATTGCTCTTTCCA
>VCCN01005781.1:845264-865417 GCA_006491835.1 Architeuthis dux
TTGTTTACGTTTGTATTGCCTACCATCTCTGCTGCTTCCTAATTATATTTGTATTTGTCAGACTATTACTCTTCTCCTCTATGTCACTGTCGCTATTCCACAAGGCTTGAAATCTGTTCTCTATAGCTACTCTAAAATTGCTAATGTTCTCTTAAGAATTATTTCATTCCTTCCAGTTTTAAAGTTAAATTTAGTTCTGAAGGCTACCATTCTATGTTCGCTTCCTATGTCTACTTTGTTTCTAACGGTAACGTCTTTAATGTTATTGATCTTGTCAGTTATTATTAAGTCGATTTCTTTTTTTGTTGTGCCATTTGGTCTTTTCCAGGTCCACTTTCGTCCATCCCGTTTTTGAAAGAATGTATTAGTTATCTTTAAACCGTATCTTTCTGAGAGATTTACTAGCATGTCACCTCTCTCATTTCTCTGGCCTATACCATATTTTCCTACACTAGATTCCCCAACCTTTCCTTTACCTACTTTAGCATTAACATCTCCCATGAATAATGTGTAGTTTTCTCCCAATCCATTATCTTACTGATGTCGTCATAAAACTCTTCAATCTCTTGGTAAGAACTTTTCCAAGTAGGCGCATAGACCTGGATTACCTTTTTAGTGTGTATCTTTTGCTTAATCTTACTGTTATACAGGCTATTCTCTCTGATATACTGGCAAAACGTATAACATTGCATGCGATGTTATTATTGACTAAGAATCCAACGCCACTGAGTTTTTATCCTCTCTCCCTTTATAATAGAATAGATGATTACTTACCTCAAGCTGTGGAAGGTTTATACCCATGCATATTCATATTTTAATGGAGGAAAGAGTTGGTGTGCCGTGTAAGTCATGGGAGGGGGGCGGATACGAAAGTAGGTATAATATATAAAAGTTTTTATAATTTTTTTTTTAAAAACCTATAGATGATTACATAGGTATGTATTGTCAAACTCCAGGACAAAGTCAGTTCACTTTACTTTTCTATGTAACAAAAACAAGAACAATCCTCACCAAAAATACGAGAGGAAAACGATATGTATAATCCCCATTCCCCTAAACTGATTTGAATTCATGACCTAGTGATCGCTAGTCTGATTTAAACTGACAATTCTTACATACCTCCAAAATGTATAGTAGAATTACGCATGGAAGTAGAAGTAGGAGCAGAGTTTGACTCTGGAGCATGATAGGCGTGTTATTACAATAGTATTATTAAGTCACAATGTGTGTGTGTGAATAATAAAAGAAATAATAAAGATCTATGCGTCAAATGTATCTTTTCAATAATAACTGTATACTTACTTTTTCCCCCTCCCCCACCTATATATATTTTTAGTGTGCCGTCATAGAATAGAGTTTGAGAACCACTATCTTATAGTTTACCCTTGACGAATGATGCTAGAAAGGTAACAAGTTTGTTTTAAATGCTTTCCCCTCATTGTGTATGTTTGTTTATATCTGTCGACTCCTTGTGGGGCGTGGGGCATAGGGCCGCAACTCATCTGCTACAGTTTCAGTAACAATTCTTTTTTCTCTACGGGGTGGAGTTGAGATGGGGGTGCCGCCGATGCATCGCCCCTGGGCCTGGAGGGCCAATATTTCATGGGGTAGAGCGGAGTCTCAAAAGTTCTAAATTGATACGATATGTCCATAGGTGGATTCTTTCGTTTACCCGTGAGTGAATATAGCATGGCGTGCTAAAAGAGTTACATCAAATGAAAACAGGATGGCTAAAGGACGAAGGTGTTTCAGCAGTGTATGTGTGGCTGGGGCGGGGGGTGAAAACAGCATTGCACCGCCGTATAACATTCCTCTTGAAGGCTCTGAGAGTTGCTATCCCCATGCCAACCCCCCTTCTTTATCCGGGCTTGGGACCAGCTGTGGCGACTGCCAAGCTGTAGGTGACCTTCTCTTAGATGGACTGACTTAAAGGCCCCAACTGCCCTGCTATTTACCCATTACTGGGGAAGAAGTGGATTCATGCCTTTCTCAAGGGCATTAGTGCAAAGTGAACCTAAACAGCCATGGCTGAAACGCAAACATGTTTTTTTCCGATTCTGTTCTCCGTGCCAGTAACCGCTATGCCACTCTGCACCTCCCCCTCATTGTGTATGTAATTCTTTAAGTGCTCTGAAGGATAAGGTGTGTGTGTGTGTGTGTGTGTTCCCTAGCAACGTCTAATGCTTTCTCACTCTCTACTCCCTCTTTCTTTAAAAGCTCCCCCCCACCCAAACTGCGTTCCTTTGTCGTCCAATTATGGCTGGCTCTTTTAAATGCACAGCAATTGTCCAATACGGCTACTACCCGTTCCTGTTATCAGCCACGAACCATTGATACCATCGATAGATAATAGAGCATTTCTGAGGTCTCAACACTTCCTGAGTTATGTCTGACTTAATTGCGGCTGATAGAATCCCTGTAAGTATCTCGGCTTGTTCAATATATTTCTTCCTCCTGATAAATGTGAAAAGATGTCCATTGTCACTTTCCCAATAAAGCTGTCTATAAAGTCGGCAGCTTTAAATTTATGATTTTTTTAAAAAGATTTTCTAAACACTATATCATGGTGTTTCACTCGTCAAGTGTAATTAAAATTCAAGAAAAAACATTTTTTTCAAATTAATTGGCACTGTATTTGAAATCCAAATCATTTTCATCAAACTTTTGCATTTCATCTTTATGTTCTAATAGATTTTTATTTTAAGCTAGTTACAAGTCCCTACAAAGCAACACAAATATTATTATATTGCCGGCAGATAAGCAGTGTTGCCAACTCAAAAAATATTTTCGCGCTAGTTTGACTGCCAAAAAGCGCTAAATCTGTTTTTAAATTGCCACAAACGGCCAACATGTTTTAGACAAAAACGCGCTAATTTAGCGCTTTTTGCACTGCCAAAACGCGCTAAATTGGCAACGCTGCAGATAAGGGAGATCTATCTTTGGCCCATTGGCGTCCATTTGTTGTAAGGAGCGTCAAGACGGTCCCCAACCAGCAGAGACACCGAGAGCTGTTGCGATCTGTCCCTGATATCTTCAATCGACATATAGTCATTCCATTTTGATGCCCAGGATTTTAGGCATCTAGCGTCAACGGAATCCAATTTCTTCACCTTGTTTTAATTTGACAGTTTTCCCAGCCATAGAGCATCGTGGATGTTATGTTACACGCATAATTATGCATGGTTGCCACATGGGGAATCGAACCCGGTCCGCAACATAGCAAAAACACAGAAGTTTCATGTGTTTTTCTCTCCAGTATGTTTTGCATGTGAGAACGACCTAGACAATCTTCTGTTTCCCCATAAATAACCCCCAATTAGAGGGTTGGTCAGTTTATCTACCTGGCTGCACTGGCCAAAACGGAAACAGAAGATTGCTTAACCCAAAGAAGAATGTCTTTTTACAAAGTCGTGACGAAGACTGAGTTGTACCCTGATCTGAAGTCAAGTCACTATTGTTTAGTTGTCTGAACCTGAAAGACTCGTTCAGATATCAGAACA
Source organism: Architeuthis dux (assembly GCA_006491835.1). Lineage (NCBI taxonomy): Eukaryota > Metazoa > Mollusca > Cephalopoda > Oegopsida > Architeuthidae > Architeuthis > Architeuthis dux. The sequence goes on from VCCN01005781.1 coordinate 848,765, forward strand.
GTGGGTATGACGTTCAAATTATAGAACCTCAATTTGGTTCTAAGAGAGAATTCCCTGCTGTTTTAGCCCTACCTGTAAAACACACCTGAAAGTCAGACCATTGCGCTAGTTCAATCTCTTGTTGTGAAAGACGCTCTCTTCCTTTAAAAGCTTGTTTCGGTATGTCAGTCAGTGATTCATAAGTGCTAAATGCACCAAAAAGGAGCTAGATCTAACTCCAAAACAGCTAAATAAGCAAATCTTATTTCGCTATGCCAGCCCGTCAGTCAGTGACGGTCATAGGTACTAGAGATACTAGCACATTAAAAAAATCACCAGAGAATCATTTATCTTGTTTTGTTGTGCAACCATATTTCACTGTCACTGATTCCAGGAATTCTTCCAAGAACAAGGCAGTTACCAATTTTTAGACAGAAAGGAGCCTTTGGGAATATTGGCATCTCTTGGAGAACCAATCTTTTCTCTAAGATCCTCCTCATGCAAAGGCCTCTTTTCTCAATTAGAAAACCTCAACCGAAACTGTCAACATAGGTTTCTTCAGTTTTCAAGCTGGTCCGGCTGACTGTATATATCACGCATACAGGTCACACTAATGGAGCTAGAGGGCTGAAAATTTCAACATTTACTCTTTATGTTTAGAATAAACGTTTTTGGTTTGTTTGATTTTTTAACCGCTCCTTAAATAGGTTTTTAGTCGGGTTCAGTTTGCAATGTAAGTTTATACTAAATTGGTCCCATAGTTTGTGTCTGGTAGCATTCAGGCTTGTTTTTTTGTTTTTGTTTTTTGTTTTTTTTGTTTTCTTTTAAATTCAGACTTTTTTAGTGATCACTGCCCAAACAAAAGCGAGAAGTAACTTATTCATTGATCGCCCCTTTTCCCAATTTGTTAATTGATCACCCCCAACACGGTATGCTGCCAAAAGACGTTGGTAACGTGACGGTTTCTATTGAGTGGCTAACCAGAGCTGTGTCTATTTTGTTTTGCTTTTATTGGAGGGGAGCCTTGCTTTCCTGAGAGTGACACCCGGGTACTTTGCTATAAAACACTTAAGGATGAGAATCGGGTGGAATCGTCGTTTTTTCCCTTCTGCTCAGAATATCCGAATAATGAGACGTTGTGGCAGGGAAAGAAAAAAACAAAAACAGCTCTGGTTAGTCAGTCAATAGAAACCGTCAAGTGACCAATGTCTTTTGGCAGCATGCCGTGTTGACTGATCAATTGGAAGGTGTGATCAATGAATAAGTTACTTCTCTCGCCTGAATGCTACCATACACAAACTAACGGATCAATTTAGCATAAACTTAGATTGCAAATGGAACCCCACACTAAAAACCTATTGGGGGGGGGCAATTTTCAAAAAAACAAAAACGTTTTTTCTACCTATAATAAGGAGTAAATGTTTAAATTTTCAGCCATCTAGCTCCATTGGTGCAGCCTGTACATACATACATATATACATAGCCAGCCAGACCAACTTAAAAACTGAAGAAACCTCTGTTGACAGTTTTGGTTGACAGTTTCTCACACCTGAGCCTATTATGTTTTATCTTTGCCAACAAACTTGGAGAGATATGTGTCTTTCCGGTCGTCTTTCTGTCTGTCTGTCTGTCCACACAATATCTACAAAAGTTCTTTATGAATTTCAATAGAATTTTGTGGAAAAGTTCTCAATGAATTTTATGAAATTTTGTAGACGGGTGAGCCATGGTGTAAAGAAGTGCTAAATCTTGGGGCAGATCCAGGAATTTGTTTTCGATTGAGAGATATTTTTCCCATACATTTGTTAGTTGTGTGGATCTTAAAAGTCCACACAAGACATACTCTATCCAAACACCCCGCTCCCTAACCCCACCCACTTTATAGCTCATACACTGACCTCCCTAATCCACAACCAACCAATGCCCCATAAGTAGTTTCCAACTGGACAAATTAGGTCACTCAAGCATACAAAAACACATTTCATCTCACTTCATTTCCACTACCCAACATGGATAGTTCACATCCCTGCTATGTTCAATGCTCTTCTGATGATGTCTTTTAACGACGATGAAATGCATAAAGATTTATCTTCATGATAATAAATATGTTCGAGACGTAACACACTTTTCTCAATCTTTCTTTTCTACATTGTCTAATCAAATTTACTATACATTTATGTATTCGTTCATGTATGTCCACACAATATCTCCAAAAGTTCTCAATAAATTTCTATGAAAGTTTGTAGACGAGTGGGCCATGGGGTAAATTATCAAACACTAAATTATCAAACACACCCAGCAGGGCCTTGCTTACTAGCAGCAGCCGATTTTGTGTCTGTGTGTTCACAGTACCCCCTTCTTTCTGTTTGCTTTAGGGTGACAGAAAACCAACAGGCAAACAAAGTGACAACGACTTGTATATCATGAGATTTTTCTTTCCTTTTCACATGTTCGGCTGTTATTTTCTGCTTATTTAGTGAATTTTCTAACTCTAAAGTTGTATCTTAAGCGTATTTTAACCAATTGAAAAAACATTTCTTATTGTTATTTCTTTTTATTAAGCTTTATTTCAGCAAAAAGACAAAGATAAAATGATCGTTAAAAATCTTTTAACAATTTTATTTTCTATTTAAAAAAAAAATGTCAATTTCCAAAATTGTTTTGAAATAATAAAAATAATTTTATAAACAAAAAAGATTCTCTAATTTGATTTCTTCCTGTTAATTTGTTTTTGCTTCTGGGAAATCACGTTCGTCGGTTGTTTGAGAATTATTTGATCAACTTCTTTTTTATCGTTCCCATTTGACGATTCTTGATGACTTTGTTTTCAAATCTTTTGATTTCATTTTGACTTTTAGGAAGGGACTTGATTTGTTGACAGATCTTTTTTTTTGTGGTTTGATTTGTCCGTTCATTTAATTGATAAATATAATCTACACTAGTGTACCTGTGTCGTCAGAAATGACAACAGCTTTATCAGAAACTGTCAACATCAATATAGGTTTCTTCAGTTTTTAAGTTGGCTGGCTGGCTGGCTATGTATTTATCCATCCCGAGTACAGGTCACAGTAATGGAGCTAGAGGGCTGAACATTTAAGCATTTACTGTTTATTATGTCTAGAACTTTTATTCTTTTTTTTAATTTTTTTTTTTTATTAAAAATTCCTCCTCAAAATAGGTTTGACGGTCTAATAGATTGAAAACACATGAAATTAAAAGAAAAAAATTAAAATTTTCTCCGTCAGGTTTTGAATTTGGTCTGCCAATTGTATTTACCTACACTACACTAATTGCTCTCACTGATTTCATTAGCGATTTAAACATTGTTTGTTGGTTTTTGGGGGTTTTTTATGTGAATGTAGACACCATAGAAATCGACAATTTGCTTTTTTTTGCAAAATTCAACCTAAGAATGAGTCGAGACCTATGGATCACAGGGGAAAAACAAAGGTATATTCGAAATCAACTGGTCTCAATTTACCTACGGTGTGCTGTAGGTAAATTGAAACCAGTTAATTTCATAAGAGTACAAACATACATACTTTATAATATAGATTAATATAATCCTGTATTTGATGAGTTATGTTGACTATTATCCTCATCCTTACTTTTTTTGTATCCTTGTTTTGGCCAGTGCTTTCCTCAGGCATATATAATGTATCTGCTAATTGTGTTGTGTATCTGAGGAAGGTCCAAGAATTTATAGGGTAAAGCCAGGTTCGGCAAACTTTGGCCCGTGGCATCATTACGTCTGACCTGTCAACTTCATTGAATATTTGACGTTGCATAAAAATCTAACAGAAACCAGAAAATTTCAAGCACAATTTGATAATATTTTGTCCCAACTCCCAAAAAACAAAAATGATTTCTTAATTCTCTTTGATTGATAGTTTATGTGGATGTTTATGCCCATAGTGAAAAAACATTAAAGTAATAAACAAAAAACATAAAGCCAGCATTTTCCATAGCCTTGTATGGATCATTGCTTCATTTTGTATTTGCCTTGGCCCACAAGTCATAAAACATTTCTAATCCGGGCTGCATCCCAAAAAAGATTGTCAACCCCTGGCATAGTGATTAACACAACAAGGATGAGAATACTTATGGGCTAGGTCTGGTTAGTCACTCAATAGAAACCGTCACGTGACCAATGTCTTTTGGCAGCAGGCCATGTTGAGGGTGATCAATTAAAAATGTGGTGATCAATGAATAAGTTACTTCTCTCGCCTTTTGTTGGGCAGTGATCACTAAAAAAAGTCCAAATTTCCAAAAAACAAGCAGGAATGCTGCCGAACACAAACTAAGGGACAAATTTAGCATAAACTTAGGTTTTCAGTGGGTGTTCAATTTTTAATCTATTTGGTTATGCAACATCAATCAAAGAGTTTTCTCTAGACATAATAAGGAGTAAATTTTCAGCCCTCTAGCTCCATACATAATGTAAAAACTGTAGAAACCTATCTTGACAGTTTCTAATAACACCTGTCTCTCTGGATTTCGAACAATATCCATATTGCAAATTAAGTCTCCTACGATTTGAGATTTGTTGTTTTACATGATCAAGCTTTGAAAGTGTTGCGTCTTGCAATAAAGTTTATAAGATTTTTAGTCCATGGTTCCAAGGCATAATTGATCTCTCGGATGATGGATGACTCGACACAATAACGGATTTATTAAAGCCATTAGTGGTGATAAAGCAAATGAAGTGAACAGCTGCACTTACGACAGCTGACAGATTTTTTCTTTTAATTAGAAACTGCCATCCAAGACTCTCCACCAGTCAACATAGGTTACTTCAGTTTTTAAGAGGTTCTGGCTGGCTATCTATCTATGTGTGTATCACATGTACAAATAAGTGTTTAGTCCAAAAGTAACCTAAAATGTTGTTTAAAGATTCCAAAATTATGATAGATTGTTTCGACATGTCAAGTGGAGTATTTATGTAAAATTCCAATGCTATAGGCCAAATGGTTTGTAAATTACAGCTCTCAGAACATTACAAAATAAGTGTTTAGTGGTTCAATTTAGAATGTAAGTTTATGATCCCTTAGTTTGTGTCCAGCAGTTTTCAAGCTTGTTTTTTTGTTTTTTTTAATTCAGACTTTTTAGCGATCGCCACCCAACAAAAGGCGAAAGTGACTTATTCATTGATCACCCCGGTTTCCAAATTTTTAATTGATCACCCCGGCAACACGGCATGCTTCCAAAAGACATTCTTATTCCACTGTACATGCTAGAGGATAGCTTGTATCAGTTTATTCCTCCTAGTATTTGGGGCGGATCCAGGAATTTTTACAATTACCACGGTACGGTAGTTATATATCAACAAAATATCTTGATTATAGCATTGGCTGAGGTATGCGGTCTCTGAGTCCTTTCTACTTTCCCTGACCAAAAATGAATGAATGAATGTGTTGTATAAAGTAAAGTTTCTATAGAAAGAATTAAAGAAAATAATTTCCATTTCTTCTCATTTTGGAATCTATGAGGGCAGTTTGAGTTCATGCCTGTTGGGAAACGCAATCATTGCTTTTCTCACTTTCTTTGACAGCACTGAAATTCTTCTGGATTAGGAAATAGAAGATCGCAGCTATAAAATTGTCCTGTACAGAAGCCTTTTTGTTTTTTGTTTCTTACTTTCATATCCAAACGACAATCAGAAACAGATTTTTGGTTCTAAATTGGATTCTCTTTAACATTTCTGCTTACGTCCAACCAGGAACACTCTTAATTTCATGGACCGCTTGATACCACTCCTAATGGGACTATCCTGTGAATAGGATGATAGTAATAGGAACACTTTTGTGAATAGAACTTTTAAAAATGTATATAGGTGCATGGGTGGTAATTCTAATCAGTAATTATTCCTCTTTATAAAAATATCCCAATTTTTTAGTTTTTTAGTGATCACTGAAGTAACTTATTTATTGATCACCCCATTTTCCAATTTTTTAATTGATCACCCCCAACACTGCATGCTGCCAAAAGACATCTTTTGGGAAACGTATTCATTGCTTTTCTCACTTTCTTTGACAGCACTGAAATTCTTCTGGATTAGAAAATAGAAGATCACAGCTATCAAATTGTCCTGTACACAAGCCTTTTTGTTTCTTACTTTCATATAACAACAATTTCATGGACCGCTTGATACCACTCCTAGTGGGACTATCCTGTGAATAGGATGACAGGAACACATTTGAGAATAGAACTTTTTAAAATGTACATGGGTGCAAGCTTGACAATTCTAATCAGTAGTTATTCCTCTTTATAAAAACATCCCAATATGTTATATTAATTTTATGGGTTTTATAGTGATCACTGAAGTAACTTATTCATTGATCACCCCCAACACTGCTTCATGCCAAAAGGCATTGGTCACATGACAGTTTCTATTGAGTGGCTAACCAGACCTGTTTTTGTTCTGTTTTTGTTTCCCACTTTCAAATCCAAACGACAACCAGAAAAAGATTTTTGGTTCTAAATTGGGTTCTGTTTAACATTTCAGCTTATGTCCAACCAGGAACACTTGCAGCCTTTGTGGCTTTGTGATCAATTGTTGGTTATAGGCAGCAGCGTTGTGCTAAAAACAGCGAGGGGGATGCAGAGCTGTCTGTCCCCCCCACTGCCAATCTTTTTACTCTTAATATCATAAATCACTTTATACCACTTCTAATAGACTGTGGAACTCCTCGGTGGTAGAAATAAAGTTTGTTAAAATTATTATAACAGATAGAATAAAAAATAAATAATAAAAATTCCCCTAAAGCTAAACGGGAGGTAATTTTGATCAGTAGTTATTCCCCTTGATATTAACATTTATATTTATATAAGGAAATGTTAGAATGAAATTTAATTAAATTTCAGAGACTTCTTTAGGACATATGGGATGAGTATTTGGACATACACTGGCTTAGTTTTCTTATCAGTGACTTTGTCAAATATAGCATTTAATAGAGAATTTTAGTAGTACTAAAATGAAAAGGACCACTATTCCCACACTTTACCAGAGCACTATACCACTGGTTATAGGCAAATCTTTCAGCAAGACCCTGTTACCACTAAACTAATCTCACACCTGAATAACAAGTAAAATAATGATAGTGATTCATCTCCGAATTGTAGACGGTTGTTATCAACTTCTTTTAAACTTTTTTGCCTTGTCATTTACTCTGAGGGTGAGTCTTCTGATTCTATTAAATGTTGCAGCAAAACACTCGAATGACTTCACATTTCCAAGGTTTATCTTGTGAAATGCATCCGTTTTATTAATTTTACTCTTGCCAAATGCACCGACTTACTCTCGCTAATTGTATCACTTTGCTCGTAACGTGTTTATCTGATCATCATCTTTCTTTGCACTCCTCGAGGCCTCAAATCAACTGTAGAATCATCGATACTTTCGGAAAAGAAAAAAAGCCTTGAATGTTTTAAAGGGATGACTTTCTCTTAAGGGGATCAGAAAATAAGGAAAACTAAAACTCATCTTGGGGACTCGGTTCACAGGTGAAGGTCAAAGAAATTGCTGACGACTTGTTGTGCTTCTAATTCACTCTAACCACTTTATAGGTTGGCAAATCGACGAGAATGTTTATTGAATTCCTTCTGCCAAATCTTCCAACTATTTCCCTGCAAGTTCCATCTGAATTCTCCGCCTGTTGGCAAAATGGAAAATTCCTTTAGGGTTATTTGCTTTTAATCAATGTTTTCTCTGGGTTTTTTTTCTTTTTTTTTTTCTTTTTTTTTTTAATATCTGAATGTTTTTTTTTCAATTTTGCTTCCGTTATTCCAGGCTGAGTGGAAGCAATTTGTTTAATCAGGGTCTGTTCATCTCATGCCTTCCATCCTCGCACCTGTTACAGGAGCTTTTTGCAAGAATTCTTTCACTTCTTTTTCATCTCATTTTCATCTCTTCTCTCTGTAACCCTAATTAATCACTGCTACCCACAACAAATCGGTTTAAATACTGTTGCTGGGTTTTGTTTATTCATGTGTTCTGACATTTATATGTATCTCTATATCCGGACTTCACCCAGCCCTAACTGTTATGTGTGCAAAATTCCAAGTTTCTGCTACAATCTCCCTCAATTTCTTTTTGAAAATCCCCCCCCCAAAAAAAAACCCCAGGGTTTTATATGGGAGATTCAATTTACAATGAAAGTTTATCCTAAATTGGTCCCTTAGTTTGTGCCTGGTAGCATTCATGCTTGTTTTTTGAAAATTCAGACTTTTTTTTAGTGATCACCAACAAACGGCAAGAGATGTAACTTATTCATTGATCACTACTTTTTCCAATTTTTTAATTGATCACCCCAGCACGGCATGCTGCCAAAAGATGTTGGTCATGTGATGGTTTCTATTGAGTGACTAACCAGTCCCCTTTTTTTTCTTTTTTAAATCATGAATTTATGGTTCAAACCTCACTGGTAGCATTTTCATCAAGGTAACTTAATTTTACTACCACCACTGCTTAATTACAAGATAAAAAGAAGCATATATGGGTGAAGGTGATTCATAATATCCATTGTGTCAAAATATCCAATTGATATTATCAGCTCTGCAATTTACTGGGACTTCACTCCTTCAGCTTAAAATAGGAAAGTGGGAAGCTATTATACCAATGGTGGCACCCCAAGGCCAGCCCTGATTGGTCAATATCCAAGCACTATGTAAATCACTGCCAAGAGCCATCTACCTTGATATACTCTAAACAGCCAATCATGAAGGGGGACACAACTCCTATTAACTCATGAATAGTTAACACATTGGAATGCTATTTATCTGGTAATTGTTTTGTGTATCTGAGGAAGGTCAAAGAATTTATAGGCCAAAGCTGGGGTCTGCAAACTGCGGGCCAAATCCGGCTCGTGGCATCATTTCATCTGACCTGTCGACTTCATCGCATATGTGATGTTGCCTAAAAACATAACAGAAACCAGAAAATTGTAAGCACAATTTGATAATATTTTGTCCCCTTTGCAAAAAAACAAACTGATTTCATACGTCTCCTTAATTGATAGTACATGGAAGTGTATGTAGGTCTTTATTCCCATAGTGAAAAAACATTAAAGTAATTAAAGAAAAACAAAAGCCAGCAGTTTCCATAGCCTTGTATGGATCATTGCTTCATTTTGTATCTGCCTTGGTCCGCAAGCCATAAAAACATTTCTAATCCGGGCTGCATCCAAAAAATGATTGCCAACGCATGGCATAGTAATTAACACAACAAGGATGAGAATACTTATGGGCTAGGTCTGGTTAGTCACTCAGTAGAAACCATCACGTGACCAATGTCTTTTGGCAGCATGCCATGTTGTGGGTGATCAATTAAAAATTTGGAAAAAGGGGCTGATCAATAAGTTACTTCTTTTCCCTTTTGTTGGGCAGTGATCTCTAGAAGAAAAAAAAAAGTCTGAATTTTCAAAAACCAAGCATGAATGCTGCTGAACACAAACTAAGCGACAAATTTAGCATAAACTTAGGTTTTCATTGGGGTGTTCAATTTCAATCTATTTGGGGGCATATTTATTAAAAATTAAATTATATAATTAAAAAACCAGAAGTGTCCATAGCCTTGTACGGATCATTGCTTCATTTTGTATCTGCTTTGGCCTGCGAGCCATAAAAAAACATTTTTAATCCAGATCGCCTCCCAAAAGATTTGCCAACCCCTGGGCTAAAGCATAGTGATTAACCCATCAAGGATGAGAACACTTATAGAATAACATCTGTCTCTGGATTTCAATATCGCAAATTTAGTCTCATACAATTTCTTTCTTTCTTTCTTTTTTTATGCTTAAGCATCTCTAGTATTATTGGACCTGTCACTGACAGGCTGACATACCGAAACACTCCCACCATATCTTCTCTTCCCCCTCCTGAAAGTGCAAGGGAGAAAACTCTATTAACTGCATTTTTTTTAGTGGAATGTCCCTTGCTAGAAAAGATGAGATTACATCTATGGTCTGACTTTCAGGCTTGTTTTACTTGATCAAGCTATGAGCGTTTTCTCTAGACATAATAAGGAGTAAACGTCTAAATTTTCAGCCCTCTAGCCCCATACACACATAGCCAGCCAGACCAACTTAAAAACTGAAGAAACCTATATTGATGGTTTCTAATAACATCTATCTCTGGATTTCGAACAATATCCATATTGCAAATTAAGTCTCCTACGATTTGAGATTTGTTGTTTTATATGATCAAGCTTTGAAAGCATCTTGCAATAAAGTTTATAAGATTTTTAGTCCACGGTTCCATGGCATAATTGATCTCTCGGATGATGGATGACTCAACACAATAACGGATTTATTAAAACCATTAGTAGTGATAAAGCACATGAATTGAACAGCTGCACTTACGACAACTGACAGATTTTTTTCTTTTAATTAGAAACTGCCATCCAAGACTCTCCACCAGTCAACATAGGTTACTTCAGTTTTTAAGAGGTTCTGACTGGCTATCTATCTATGTGTGTATCACATTTACAAATAAGTGTTTAGTCCAAAAGTATCCTAAATGTTGTTTAAAGATTCCAAAATTATCATAGATTGTTTCGACATGTCAAGTGAAGTATTTATGTAAAATTCCAATGTTATAGGCCGAATGGTTTGTCAATTACAGCTCTCAGAATATTACAAAATAAGTGTTCAGTGGTTCAATTTAGAATGTAAGTTTATGATCCCTTAGTTTGTGTCCAGCAGTGTTCAAGCTTGGTTCTTGTTAATTCAGACTTTTTAGTGATCACTGCCCAACAAAAGGCAAAAGAAGTGACTTATTCATTGATCACCACGGTTTCCAAATTTGTAATTGATCACACCCAATACAACATGCTTCCAAAAGACGTTCTCATTCTGCTGTCCATGCCAGGGGATATCTTATCTCAGTTAATTCTTCCTAGTTAATTTGGAGTGGATCAAGGAATTTTTACAATTACCTCCACTGCATGGTAGCTATATATCAACAAAATATCTCAACAATTGCATTGGTTAAGGTATGCGCTCCCTGAGTGCTTTTTTATTTTTTTTAATATATGTTTTATTCCCTGACCAAAAATGAATGTGTTGTGTAAAGTAGAGGTTCTATAGAAAGAATTAAAGAGAAAATAATTTCCCTTTCTTCTCATTTTGGAATCTATGAAGGCAATTTGTGTTCATGCCTTTTGGGAAAACCAATCATTGCTTTTCTCACTTTCTTTGAAAGCTCTGCAATTCTTCTGGATTAGGAAATAGAAGAACGCAGTCATCAAATTGTCCTGTACATAAGCCTTTTTGGGTTTTTTGTTTCTTACTTTCGTATCAAAATGACAATCAGAAAAAGCTTTTTGGTTCTAAATTGGGATCTGTTTAACATTTCAGCTTATGTCCAACCAGGAACACTCTTAATTGCATGGAGTGCTTGATAGCACACTTAATGACAGTGGGACTGTTCTGTGAATAGAATGATGATGATGATAATAATAATAGGAACACTTTTGTGAATAGAACATTTAAAGAATTTATATAGGTGCATGGGTGGGAATTCTAATCAGTAGTTATTCCTCTTTATAAAAACATCCCAATTTCTTATATTAATTCATGAGTTGTTTTTTTTAAGTGATTACTGAAGTAACTTATTCATTGATCACCCCATTTTCCAATTTTTTAATTGATCACTCCCAACACTGCTTGCTGCCAAAAGACATTGGTCACATGACAGTTTCTATTGAGTTACTAAGCAGACTTGTTTTTTGTTCTGTTTTTGTTTCCCCACTTTCATATCCCACTTTCATATCCAAATGACAACCAGAAAAAGCTTTTTGGTTTTAAATTGGGTTCTGTTTAACATTTCAGCTTATGTCCAACCAGGAACATTTGCAGCCTTTGTGGTTTTGTGATCAATTGTTGGTTATAGGCAACAGCATGGGCTAAAAAAAAGTGAGGGAATGCAGAGCTGTCTGCCCTCTCCCTCTTGCCAAATCCTTTTACTCTTAATATCATAAATCACTTGATACCACTTCTAATAGACTGTGGAACTCCTTGGTGGTAGAAATAAAGTTTGTTAAAATTATTATAACAGATAGAATAAATAATAAAAATTCACCTAAAGCTAAAAGTGAGGTAATTTTGATCAGTAGTTATTCCCCTTGATATTAACATTTATATTTATATAAGTAAATGTTAGTTAAATTTAACCAATTTTAGAGACGTCTTGAGGACATGGGATGAGTATTTGGACATACAATGGCTTATTTTTCTTATCAGTGAATTGTTTAAATATAGCATTTAATAGAGTATTTTAGTAGTACTAAAATGAAAAGGACCACTATTCCCACACTTTACCAGAGCACTATACCACTGGTTATAGGCAAATCTTTCAGCAAGACCCTGTTACCACTAAACTAATCTCACACCTGAATAACAAGTAAAATAATAATAGTGATTCATCTCCGAATTGTAGACAGTTTTTGTCAACTTCTTCAAACTTTTTTGCCTTGTCATTTACTCTGAGGGTGAGTCTTCAGATTCTATTAAATGTTGCAGCAAAACACTCGAATGACTTCACATTTCCAAGGTTTATCTTGTGAAATGCATCCGTTTTATTAATTTTACTCTTGCCAAATGCACCAACTTACCCTCGCTAATTGTATCACTTTGCTCGTAACGTGTTTATCTGATCATCATCTTTCTTTGCACTCCTCGAGGCGACTGTAGAATCATCGATACTTTCGGAAAAGAAAAAAAGCATTGAATGTTTTACAGGGATGACTTTCTCTTAAGGGGATCAGAAAATAAGGAAAACTAAAACTCATCTTGGGGACTCGGTTCGCAAGGTGAAGGTCAAAGAAATTGCTGACGACTTGTCGTGCTTCTAATTAACTCTTAACGCTTCATAGGTTGGCAAATCGACGAGAATGTTTATTGAATTCCTTCTGCCAAATCTTCCAACTATTTCCCTGCAAGTTCCATCTGAATTCTCCGCCTGTTGGCAAAATGGAAAACTCCTTGCTTTTAATCAATGTTTTCTCTGGGTTTTTTTTTTATTTTTTTTAAATATCTGAATGGTTTTTTTTTTTATTTTGCTTCCGTTATTCCAGGCTGAGCGGAAGCAATTTGTTTAATCAGGGTCTGTGCATCTCATGCCTTCCATCCTCGCCCCTGTTACAGGAGCTTTTTGCAAGAATTGTTTCTTTTCTTTTTTCATCTCATTTTCATCTCTATTCTCTGTTATCTTTCTTAATCACTGTTACCCAAAACAGATTAGTTTAAACATTGTTGCTGGGTTTAGTTTATTCATGTGTTTTGACATTTATATGTATCTATCTATGTATCCGGACTTTGCCCAGCCCTAACCATTCATAGTAGAAACTTGGAACATTTCCCTCAATGATCAGGATAAATGATTTTTGCTTTTTGAAAATTCCCCTATTATACTAATGGTGGATTCAATTTACAATGAAAGTTTATCCTAAATTGGTCCCTTAGTTTGGGGCTGGTAGCATTCACGCTTGTTTTTTGAAAATTCAGATATTCTTTTTTAGTGATCACCAACAAAAGGCAAGAGATGTAACTTATTCATTGATCACCACTTTTTCCAATTTTTTGATTGATCACCTCCAACATGGCATGCTGCTTAAAGACACTGGTCACATGATGGTTTCTATTGAGTGACTAACCAGTCCCGTTTTTTTTCTTTTTTAAATCATGAATTTATGGTTAAAACCATACTAGTAGCATTTTCATCAAGGTAACTTAATTTTACCACCACCACTGCTTAATTTACAAGATAAAATGAAGCATACATTGTGGTGGTGATTCATAATATCCATTGTGTCAAAATATCCAATTGAAATTATCAGCTCTGCAATTTACTGGGACTTCACTCCTTCAGCTTAAAATAGGAAAGTGGGAAGCTATTATACTAATGGTGGCACCCCAAGGCCAGCCCTGATTGGTCAATATCCAAGCACTATGTAAATCACTGCCAAGAGCCATCTACCTTGATATACTCTAAACAGCCAATCATGAAGGGGGACACAACTCCTATTAACTCATGAATAGTTAACACATTGGAATGCTATTTATCTGGTAATTGTTTTGTGTATCTGAGGAAGGTCAAAGAATGTATAGGCTAAAGCAGGGGTCTGCAAACTGTGGGCCAAATCTGGCTTGTGGCATCATTTCATCTGACCTGTCGACTTCATCGCATATTTGATGTTGCCTAAAAACATAACAGAAACCGGAAAATTTCAAGCACAATTTGATAATATTTTTATCCCCTTGCAAAAAAAAAAGTGATTTCATACGTCTCCTTGATTGATAGCCCGCAAGCCATAAAATATTTCTAATCTGGGCTGTATCCAAGAAAAATGATTGCAACGCATGGCATAGTGATTAACACAACAAGGATGAGAATACTTATGGGCTAGGTCTGGTTAGTCACTCATTGGTCATGTGATGGTTTCTACTGTCTTTTGGCAGCATGGCATGTTATAGCTGATCAATTAAAAATTTGGAAAAAGGGGCTGATTAATAAGTTACTTCTCTCACATTTTGGTAGACAGTGATCTCTAAAAAAAAGTCTGAATTTTCAAAAACCAAGCATGAATGCTGCTGAACACAAACTAAGTGACAAATTTAGCATAAACTTAGGTTTTCAGTGGGGGGTTCAATTTCAATCTATTTGGGGGCATATTTATAAAAGATTTAATTATATAATTAAAAGACCAGCAGTGTCCATAGCCTTGTATGGATCATTGCTTCATTTTGTATCTGCTTTGGCCTGCGAGCCATAAAAAAACATTTTTAATCCAGGTCGCCTCCCAAAAGATTTGCCAACCCCTCGGCTAAAGCATAGTGATTAACCCATCAAGGATGAGAATACTTATAGAATAACATCTGTCTCTGGATTTCAATATCGCAAATTTAGTCTCATACAATTTCTTCTTTTTTTTTTAAAATTCTTTTTGATGCTCAAGCATCTGTAGTATCAATGGACCATCACTGACTGACTGACTGACATACTGAAACACTCCCACCACATCTTGTTCTCTTCCTCTTCCCCTTCCTGAAAATACAAGGGAGAAAACTCTATTAACTGCATTTTTGAGAGGAACGTCCCTTGCTAGATCTTTACACAAGTAAAGATGAGATTGCATCTATGGTTGGACTTTCAGGCTTGTTTTACTTGATCAAGCTTTCAACGTTTTCTCTAGACATAATATGGAGTAACTGTATACATTTTCAGCCATCTAGCTCCATAAATACCTTATCAGCCAGCGAGGAAACTTAAAAACCGAAGAAACCTATATTGATGGTTTCTAATAACATCTATCTCTGGATTTCGAACAATATCCATATTGCAAATCTGGTCTCCTAAATTTGAGATTTGTTGTTTTACATGATCAAGCTTTGAAAGTGTTGCGTCTTGCAATAAAGTTTATAAGAATTTTAGTCCACGGTTCCATGGCATAATTGATCTCTCGGGTGATGGATGACTCAACACAATAACGGATTTATTAAAAACATTAGTGGTGATAAAGCACATGAAGTGAACAGCTGCACTTACGACAGCTGACAGATTTTTGTTTTAATTAGAAACTGCCATCCAACACTGTCCACCGGTCAACATAGCCAGCCAGAACCACTTGAAAACTGAAGTAACCTATCTATCTATGTATGTATCACATGTACAAATAAGTGTTTAGTCTAAAAGTAACCTAAAATGTTGTTTAAAGATTCCAAAATTATCATTGATCATTTCTACATGTCGAATGGAGTATTTATGTAAAATTCCACAGACCGAATGGTTTGTCAATTACAGCTCTCAGAACATTACAAAATAAGTGTTTAGTGGTTCAATTTAGAATGTAATTTATGATCCCTTAGTTTGTGTCCAGCAGTGTTCAAGCTTGTTTTTTTTTACTTCAGACTTTTTTGTGATCACTGCCCAACAAAAGGCGAAAGTAGTGACTTATCACCCCCATTTCCAAATTCCAGTTAATTCTTCCTAGTTAATTTGGGTCGGATCCAGGAATTATTGCAGTTACCTCCACTGTACGATAGC
Source organism: Architeuthis dux (assembly GCA_006491835.1). Classification (NCBI taxonomy): domain Eukaryota; kingdom Metazoa; phylum Mollusca; class Cephalopoda; order Oegopsida; family Architeuthidae; genus Architeuthis; species Architeuthis dux. Next base: position 864,785 of record VCCN01005781.1, read on the forward strand.
TAAACAAAATATCTCGACAATTGCGTTGGCTGAGGTATGCGCTTCCCAAGTGCTTTCTATATTTTGAGTGTACTTATTTTATTCCCTGATCATGAATGAATGTGTTGTGTAAGTAGAGGTTCTATAGAAAGAATTAAAGAGAAAATAATTTCCATTTCTTCTCATTTTGGAATCTATGAGGACAATTTGAGTTCATGCCTTTTGGGAAACATATTCATTGCTTTTCTCACTTTCTTTGACAGCACTGAAATTCTACTGGATTAGAAAATAGAAGATCGCAGTCATCAAATTGTCCTGTACACAAGCCTTTTTGTTTTTTGTTTCTTACTTTCATATCCAAACGACAATCAGAAACAGATTTTTGGTTCTAAATTGGATTCTCTTTAACATTTCTTCTTACATCCAACCAGGAACACTCTTAATTTCATGGACTGCTTGATACCACTCCTAATGGGACTACCCTGTGAATAGGATGACAGAAACACATTTGTGAATAGAACTTTTAAAAATGTACAATTCTAATCAGTAGTTATTCCTCTTTATAAAAACATCCCAATTTTTTATATTAATTTCATGGTTTTTTTTGTGATCACTGAAGTAACTTATTCATTGATCACCCCATTTTCCAATTTT
>VCCN01005781.1:903486-941720 GCA_006491835.1 Architeuthis dux
TTTTTTTTCCCTTCAATGGACAAAATTGTTTCTTGCTGATTTTACAAGTTCATTGCTGATTGCTGAAAGAAAGGAGGTGAAAAGAAAGAATTTTCTGTCTGAAATGTCTGAGATGAGGAATTATCCTTCTTATACACTGATTTACTCAGATTAGAGTCCTCATCTTAGTTGTTATAGTCACATTTCGACCATTGTCTTCCACAGGTGTCTACAGGACGCATCACCTAGTTCAGTGGTTCCCAAACTTAAGTCAGAAACTACTGGAAAAAAAAACAGAAAAATCTATTAAATACTGTAACTATCAGAATGTAAACAAACATGGCTACCAATCAGAAATGAAGGATAGGTTTAAGGATGTTATTTGGACTTTTGTCTTCCAGTTGAGTCTTGGTGGATTAATTGGTAAAGCAGGCCGGGCTAAACAGTGCTTCCCATCGGGGATGTGGGTTCAAATCCCACCTAAGGCTTATTCTTTATTTTCCAATCCACACTATTTACTCACTGCTGGAGGGTAATCAGCCTGAGTTGCGATAAAAAGCAACTAATAAATTAAGATGAAGGTAAAAAGTAGTCATAAAAATTTAATATAATAATTGCATTCACGTTCATGTAGTTAGGTTAGTTAGATAAAAAATAATGAATCATTTAATTTAGATTCATATATATATATATATATATATATATATATATGTTTCCTCTTTTAATAATCATAATTACTAGTGGGGTGGGTGAGCCTGTTGTTCACCACACAGTTTCTCAAATCTTAGATGTCACTTCCTGTGATTGTGACTGAGCATCAGCACACTGAACTACAATAGCCTGAAATTATCAAAATTTTTGAATATTCTGCGGCACCCCTGAGAACTAATCGTAACCCCCACTCCCCCGGGAGCCACGGCACACATTTTGGGAATCACTAGTCTAGTGGATAAAAGTGTTGGTTAAGTATATCTAGTAACCTGCCTGTCAGTCGTGAGTTCAATCCTTGGGTTGGGTAGTGCAAAAAAAAGTCATATACTCTGATTCAGTGGAAGAGGCAGACAATCTAATCTCTTTTTCCCTTCGATGTTGACACAACATTTAGGATGATTCATTCTACGGCCTTCTTCAGGTGTAAATGTGTAAATCCGCAGAATGAATTGGCTAAAATGTTGTATCCACATCAAAGATGGGAAGAAGAGATTAGATTGTCTGGACAGAAGTTGGAATGTTAATGTCTCTTCTCAAAGGTATAGACAATAGGAAGAATTTCTGAGACATCCTCTAGCATGGACAGTGGAATGAGAACAATCTCCACCAAGGTTACCAAGGACAACAGACATACCTGAAGAAGGCTGGAGGGTAAAACGGCTGAAACTGTGGCTATAACAACTACAGATGAGGACACTACTCTAAGTAAATCAGTATATAATAAAAAAAATGTTCTCTGTGTGTGAGTGAGAGAGGTTTTTTGGCTTCCCCCAGCCCCACCCCAAATGATTAAATATCTAAGAGGGGAAAAGAAATTGAACTCTTGACCTTGTAGCTTTCCATCCATACCCCCAGCACCAGTGCCGCATTTGCTACAGGCCCCACATTTTCAAGAGCCCCGCGCTAAATGCTTGCAAGCTATCCATTCCGATTCAGTGATTCTGCACTTGCTCTATTACTATAATTCTATACTGCTTTCAACTTTAATGATCGACTGGGTGTTTAAGGTTAGTGATTTTAGCTAATTATCACCTTTAATTGGGGTTATTATTTTAAAATAGTAATTAATGAGACTGTGGTATCTATGCGATACATGTATGAAACCTAAATGCAAAGATATTTAAAACTGAAGTTATATCCACTGTACAAAGATCTAAATTAAAATAAAGTAAAACTATTACTGAAATGTCATACATATTTGTTGTATTATCTTGCTGCAGAGCAAATGAACAAAAATTCAATTACTTTATTATGCAAGTAAAAAATGTGTTTTGATATTTGTGTATTTTCTTAATTTAGGGCCCCTTTATAACACTTAATCCAGCCCCACCCAGCACTAAGCCATAACCTCTCCAGCATATTCATTTGTGTGTGTATGTATGTATGTATATATATGTGTGTGTGTGTGAGAGAGAATGAATCTGCATGTCTTTTAATATTCTTTTATTTGTTGTTGTAAAACCATTTAAATTCTTTCATTCATTGCACGTCAGTTTCAAGTTATTGTTTGGCTGCCACATGCTTACTTATTTATCTGATCTTTTCAGATTCAGAAGAAGCTGCTTATTGTGATCAGTTTGTGACAAGGTCTTTTAGATAACAATAATGGGCAAAGGATATACAGAGTAAGCTGCTTATTGTGATCACTTTGGGACGGGGTCTTTTAGATAACAATAATGTGCAAAGGATATACAGAGGAAGCTGCTTATTGTAATCACTTTGGGATGGTCTTTTAGATAACAATAATGGGCAAAGAATATACAGAGGAAGCTGCTTATTGTGATCACTTTGGGATGGTCTTTTAGATAACAATAATGTGCAAAGGATATACGGAGGAAGCTGCTTATTGTGATCACCTTGGGATGGTCTTTTAGATAACAATAATGTGCAAAGGATATACAGAGGAAGCTGCTTATTGTGATCACTTTGGGACAAGGTATTTTAGATAATAACAAGTACTGTGTAAAAAAAAAATGATGACTTTTATTAATTATAGAGAATTAATCATAAATAGTTTCACTTTTCAACAAACAAAATAATCTCTTTTAAGAAGTCTCGCCTGTCCCTTTTACACCTTTTACATTGGGTGGGTTGGAGGTTGCTGTACTTCTCTTTTAAGAGATCTTACCTGTCCCCGTTCCACCTTTTATATTGTATATTATGATAGTTAAATAACCGGCTTATAACCTTAAGCAAAGGATAAAGAAATTCAAACAATTTTCATTTATTGTTATCAAATTCTTTGTTAGAAACAACTTTACATTATGAAAAATTAATATGAAATTAATATTAATTTTAAATTCATTTTAAATAAAGTGTTTGGGACCGATTGATTTTGATAACAATAACTGTTTGATAACATTATCCGTGATTATAATGAATGGCTTCCTCTGTATATATTATATATAATAACCAGAGCTGGCCCAACGCATACGCAAACAGAGGGCCCCCAAGTGTGCTTGAAATGTCCCACAAGAGGCGATGGGGGGGGGGCTTGGCCTGGGCCGACACTGATAATAATCATTTGATAGCAAATGATCCGTGATTATAATAAACGGCTTCCTCTGTAAAACAAAAACAAGATCAAATCAGAGCTTTTCAAAATCTTAACCAAAATAACTCCATTTTAAACTGTTTACAAATAGAAACAAGATCTTATTCTTCTTGTCTTCAATACTGTAGTCGGCAGATACCTTTAAATAAAACTTCCAACATGCGTGCTGAATTTTTTTTTCTTTCTCTGATCAGGCTGGGTGTGGGTGGGTGGGCTAAGAAGAGGGGTGGGGGATGGGGAATGAAGTTAATAGACTGAAAAGTCTGCAGCGGCGATGGCGGTGGCAGCAGCAGCAGATTGCTGTGAATATGAAGACATGGAATTTCTTCCTTTTCACACTTTTCCATACGACACAGAAACACCAAATTCTGAAATCTTATTAGAAAAGTTAGAAGGAAAAAAAAACGAAAAGAAACTTTTCAAAATAAAATCCAATCCAAGATTTGTATCAACTTGTTCTCAGCCTTTCAGCAAAATGATAATTCCAATTTCTGGAATTAAATTTACATTTAAGTCTGAATTGAAAAGATTTGAGCAATCCGAGATTTTTGTTTTCTCTTTCTCAGAACTGACAACATAAATGGAGTTGACAGTCATTATGTATATGTGTATATATATATATATATCTCAATGGAGAGAAGTGGGTGTGCACTTTATGACATCTTGCTGCTGCCAAACAAAAGCTGAATGCTATTTTCACTTTTTTTTTTTTCTTTTTTTCTTTTTCAAAGCAAAAGAGTAGCAGAAAGCAAACTTTCAAAAAGCAGGACATCCACACATATCTATATCTATCTATCTGTTTGGCATGTATACTCAATGAACCTAGGGGAATGTTAATTTAAAAACCTAGGGGAATGTTAATTTAATTCTATTTTATTTAAAGAGTTTTAGAGGGAAGGTTCTATTTACAATATAACTATAATGCTAACTTTATGTTCAATATATATATATATATATATATATATGCCAGCCAGGGGTCTGGACCACACCAACTTCAAGACCGACCCTCGTAATTTGTACAGAAATGAAGAAAAAAACGTGGGGGTAGGGTGAGGTTAGTCCAGCAGGAAGACAGAAGTAAATAGACAAATTTTTAAAAATCCTGTCACCTCACTATACAAAATTTAGATACAAATGTTGCAAAGTGTCAGCAGCAGGACTTATTGGAAGTGCAAATTACGTGTGTGTGTGTGTGTGTGTGTGTGGATACATGCCAAAAACACGGCTGTTTTTAGCCATTTTAAAAAACTTTTTAGCCATTTTTAGCCATTTAAATGGTCATAAAATGGCTAACAATGTTTTTAGTGCATTTTGGCATTTTTTTATGCTTTTTCGACAATGATTTATCGCAAAAAATTGCCTGGACCCCACTAAAAGTTTTGACCTGGCTCTAATACCAGCTGTAGGACGGGTTTCAGCTAGTATGTATAAAATGCATGTATGTGTTTGAAAATAGTAGGCAATAACTTCATGCACTTTGAAATGTAAGTGTGGTTAATTCAGTGTCTTTTTACTGTAAACCATTTGACCGTTTGTGAAGTTGCTTGTCACAGAGTTCTGCGCACTGGATAATGAAGTTTTGTTTATTTCAATCTTCTTTGATGTGCATTAAAGAAATTGATTTTATTTTTACCGTTTTGATTTTTGGTCATGTGATATGAGGTTTGATTGAAAGGTTTCATGCCTGGCACACATGACTTTGAGATGTGGTTCCTTATTAGAAACTGTCAGAATAGGTTTCTTCCATTTCTAAGTGATTCTGTCTGCCTATCTGTCATGCGTACAGGCTGCACCAATGGAGCTAGAGGGCTGGAATTTTAAACATTTACTATTTATTATGTCTAGAAAAAAAGAGTTGTTTTTTTAAAATTCCCCACCAAAATAAAACATTTTGTTTTTTGGGAGGGGGCTGTTCAATTTACACTATTAGTTTATGCTAAATTAGTCCCTTAGTTTGTGTCCAGCAGTGTTCATGCTTGTTTTTTGAAAATTCATACTTTTTAGTGATCACTGCCCAATAAAAGGTGAGAGAAGTAACTTATTCATTGATCACCCCATTTTTCCAATTTTTAATTGATCACCCCAAACAAAGCATGTTGCTAAAAGATATTGGTCACATGATGGTTTCTATTGCGTGACCAACCAGACCTGTATATTTTATTTCTATCCTATGGTTCTCTTTGAAGTCTGCCTCCTTCTTTGAGTGCTCAAGCAGTGTCGTGGCTGAAGAAGGTTTCCCCCAGGAGAGCAGATTTTTGGGGTTTTTCTTTCAATACTTGCCTTGATGTTTGACCATTGTTTCATGAGCTTTAAATTCTCTCGTGATCACTTTGTCCTCTGGTATCCACTTTGTCTCAGAATTCCCCCTGGAAGAGAATAGAGAGTAAAAAAAAGTCTTATTTCCGCTGCCAAGTTCTTCAGAAGAAAACCTTCTTCTCTTCTGGTATCCGGGCATAATAGCATCACTATAAAAAGTACTAATAGGAGAAAAGTCCACAGTGCCGTAACTCGGTACATCATTTTCAGTCTCACAAGATAGCCTGACGGAGTCCATCCCTCTCCCGTCTTCCCCAATCCAACTCTTTATGCTGAGTGCTTAGTAGAGAGGCACTGAGTACCAATTTAAAAGTCTTCGGTATGACTCGGACATAGTGTAATGGTTAGCACATCTGCCTCACATGCAGAATGTCCTGGGTTCAATTCCCGGTATGAGCGAAGAGTGTGGAAAGCTCTTCATTAGGATAAATTTCCCGGTGCACTCAGCAGTTAATTGAGTACGCTCTAAGCTGTGTGATTAGGGTGGAGGTATCTCTTTGGTGGACTTGCATCCTGCCAAGGGGGTGGTCATAAAAACTGTCCTGGATCAGACTTGAAACTTGCAAGGATCACTGAGCTGACACATGCAAAGGAAATCGGGACTTTGTCACTGGCTGTACATACTTCAATGGGAGTTGTCTCTTAAGAGATGGACACTTTACCTCCTTATGACTCTGCCATGGATTGAACCCACAACCCACAAAACCCGAGGCGAGCACTCTACCTCTGGGCCACGATGATCGTTAAAAAAAAAATAAATATAGGAAAATGATAAGTAACTTTATCTCAAGTCAGGTGCTTCACACTATGAATTATTCACTCAATCCTCATAAGCATGTAAGTATTTTATTTTATTATTTTTTATTTTTATTTCTGACAACGGTTTATGCATAATTGTACCCAGGTGTTTTTATTTATTTATTTACGAGTGGTTATTGATAAGTTTGTGGCCTAAGGTACAAGGACATGAGTTAGACAATTTCAACTAAAGTCATTTACAGAAAATTTGAAGTTCATAACTGTTTTCTTTTTTCCATACCAGACAATTGAAACTCGATAGTCAGCAATTGTTCAATGCAGTTCAATTGCTTACTTCTTAACCCTGCTGTTGGAAGGGTCATCCTTCTTTACTGTCACCACCATGTCCTTGTGGATCTCCCCAGGTGAAAAGCCCTTGATACCAAGGTAATGGATGTTTGCACGATAGGTGATATGGTCCATTTCTTAACTATTGTTCTACCATAGAAAAAAAGAAAACAGTTCTGAATTTCAAATTTTCTGTGTAATCATTCAAAGAGTTGAACTGTAATTGACACTAGTTGGAATTGTGTAAGTCACGTCCTCATAACATAAGCCACAAACTTATCAATCAACCCTCGTATTTATTTTCTGAGAAGGTTGAAAGAAAAAACAATTTCAAGGCAAAGTCACTGGCAAGGCAAATCACCAGTTGGTATGAGTGTGTGTATGAGCGGGCATCTAGTCATTGAACTTGACATGTTGATGCAAACATGGACAGTTCAAGATTTGTGTGGATGAATGGGCATCTGGTCATTGAACTTGACATGTTGATGCAAACATGGACAGTTCAAGATTTGTGTGTATGAGCGGGCATCTGGTCATGGATAAGACTTCCATACCTTATGCCCACTGCAATCAGTATGCTCCATGAACTTGTAAAATATGTGATATCCAAAGTAGAACAATGCATTTATGTTATCAGTGGCAAACTTGTTTTGTAATTATTATCTCGATTTATGTTTTTTTTTCTTCCACGAAGCATCGTCAACCTAAATGAACATGAATATGTTTTCGATTAAGAGATAATTTTTCATTTTTTTCATATATTTATATGTATTCACTCAGGTTTGTCTGCACAATATCTCTAAAAGTTCTCAATGAATTTCAATGACATTTTTGGGAGAAGGGTGGGCCATGGGCTAGGAAGAATTGATTAAACATGGTGGGGTGGAGCTAGAAATTTGCTTTTGATTGAGAGATATTTTTTCATATGTTAAGTAAGGTAAACAACAATCCGAAATATGGAAAATCGAAACACAGTTACTTCCCCTCCGTCGTAGCTAACGGTGTATTGATTTTCATTCATTTAATAGTGTATGGCATTTTACACTTCATCGTAGCTAAAGGTGAACTGATTCTCATTCATGTTATAGTCAGTGTATGGCATTTTACACTTCAGCGTAGCTAATGGTGAACTTATTTTCATTCATTTTATAGTCAGTGTATGGCATTTTACACTTCATCGTAGCTAAAGGTGAACTGATTTTCATTCATTTTATAGTCAGTGTATGGCGTTTGGTAGAGGTATGCTGTCTCTAAGTGCTTTCCAGTTCTGATCTGAACGACTCTGAAGGTTTCTCATGTTTGAAAAACAAGTCTTCACACATTTTTATTTTCTATGCAATTTAGAGGGAAGACATTTAACAAATTCACTTTCCTTCCACTGAGTTTGTACAATTGAGTTACTTGTGGCATATTTTCTGTTGGCTTAAATATCACTATAGCCATAGTTTCCTCTAAGCTGTTCGTGTGTGAACACATGTTTTGAAACCTGCACACAAAGGAATTGATATGTGCACAAAAGGTTAATCACCTAAAATAATGTAGTAATAATAATTGAGTGGTCGCGCATGATAAGTGCCCAATGCACCATTTTTTTAAAGTTGATATTTTCGTTATTTTTAAAGCTACAATGGTCTGTTTGTTTTTTATTGTGAAGCTTGAACATTGTATGAATCATAATGCAGAGTGTTCAAGCTTCAAAATAAAACAAAACTGAGCATTGTAGCTCTAAAAATAATGAAAACATCAACTTTTTAAAAATGGTGGGTTGGGCACTTATCATGCGCAGCCACCTAATTATACTACTATTACTACTACTACTCATTATCATCTTCATCCTCCCCCCCATATGTGAAAATTTTCCTGCCTTTTTTAATTTTTTTTTTACATGAAACCTGTGTTTGTTAAGATGTTTAGATTTTCTTTCTTTTTTTTCATCCGTTCTCCTTTTATAATGTTTCAATTATTTTCGTGTGTCTGTGCCCAGTGGGTAGAAGACAAATGAATGATATTAAGAACAAAAAAAAAAGAAATTGCTCAATAACTTCCTAAGAAAACCTTCATTTGCCTTAGGTCTCAGGTGAAAGACTTGGTATGTGATTGTATGAAACTGCAAATCAAGGAAATAATAACTATAATAATAAATTATTTTTCTTATTGAGAATAATCTCTTAGCTAACAACTTCTGTTAACTCATTAGTCATTTTTCCAAATACCATATGTGTGTTAATATATCATATACAAAGAAAGATAACTCTGTTAGCTTTCTTTGTTAATGATCAGTAGTAGAACTCTCCCGGGAGTCCCTTTTATCTGACATTTTACTCAAGCTCACCAATTTGTACTTCACTAATTTCCTGTTCCGGTTTGTACAGAACGACTGCGACCATGTTTAGCGGACAGTGTTCATATTATAAAATTTACAAAGATCTGTTTCAAATTCTTTAGATATCTTACTGTGTATTTAAAAAGAAATCTTGATTCACCATGTTGAATTAAAAGAAGTAATGGGTGTGAAGTGAAAAATAATTGCAAGTTAGTTTAAAGTGGAATGGTGTAGCCAAATATTAGAAACTGCCAATCCATGCACGTACATTTGTCACGTGAGAACATTTGAACAACTTAGGATTTTTGCACACAATGACTACTAAAAATTAGGGGGGAAATTGACTATGGCTTCCTTGTTTCTTTGTATAATTCTTTATTTTAATCTCCTTGAATGCACCCCCCCCCCTGACCCCCATTGGATCATTTCTACCTGTTAGAAACCGTTAACCAAAACTGTCAACATAAGTGTAAGGTTGTTTTAATGACAGATATTAACAGATTCAAAATGCAAACAAGACGTACTCACACATATCCAATTTATTCATACATATTTACAATGGCCATGGTCAATTGCACACATGTGTCTTCTTGATCTACTCAAATGAATGTGGCTGCTTGCTCACCAGAACATAAAACGGCACCCCCTTACCAGAAGTTGATAAGCACTCTCCTGCCTAAGGGGAATAACTCAAAATACTTAACAATAAGTTTCTTCAGTTTTTATGTTGGTCTGGCTGCCTATGTATGTATTATGCATACAGGCCACACCAATGGAGCTAGAGGGCTGAAAATTTAAATATGTACTCCTTATTATGTCTAAAATAACGTTTTCACCCCCATAATAGGTTTTATGGGTGGGGTTATTTTGCAATGTAACTTTATGGTAAATTGGTCAGTTAATTTGTGTCCAGCAGCATTCAGGCTTGTTTTTTTTAATTCAAACTCTTTTTTAGTGATCACTGCCCAGCAAATGGTGAGAGAGAAGTAACTTTCATAGATCATTTCTTTTTCTAATTTCTTTTATTAATCACCCCCCCAACACGCTGCCAAAAGACATTGGTCACATGACGGTTTCTATTGAGTGACTAATTTTTCTTCTTTTTAATCTCCTACTGTTAGATTTAATATGTGCTTGTGAAAATTAATTCTATCAAATTATTAAATTTATTTCAACATAGATAAGCAATATACTATCAAATAGAATTCTTTTGTATTTATATGTATGATAATTACAATGACATTTATTAGTTGAGAACCTATATTTGCCCGGTGTCGGTGTGAGTGACTGCTAAACGAGCGACCTAAATCGTAAATGTGAAAAAAGAAACAAACTCTGTGCGGGGATCAAACCCACATCCACCTTGGAAGTTACCTTATACGCATGTACTGCTCTACCGACTGAGCTAATGAAGATGTCATGGTAGGCAGGAGTCTTTTAATCCTACACTTTGTTGGCTTCTCTAATATCACGTTTGTATTTTAGGCATGTATATAATGTGGCTCTCAAATTTTATATGTATATAAAATGTATTTTTAAAATTTTTTTTTTCTTAACGGACAACTCTGTTTGTTCCTGACTCATTTTGGTTGCACCAGGATATAAATTAATCGTGCAGTGTTCCCAAAATGTGCAGAGAGGATCATCATCATTTTGTGCAGTAATGAAAGGAGGGGAGAGTAAGACTTGACTGTTTCTATTGAGTGACTAACCAGGCCTGTTATTTACTGTCTCTTATTTCGAGTAGTCATTAACAAAAGAGTTTTTCGGACAATTGAACCCCTTTCTCTCGGCTAAATGTTTAACCCATAAGAACCCACTGTGATACCGGTGTCACATACAATTTAATTGATCTGCACAGTCTCTTATATAATATTATATTTTATCCTTGATTTTAACTCATTAAGTTTACTAAGTGATATCTACTGAAAATCCTGGTGTAGTCATGTGACTGTGTGTCAACTTGCCTACCCAGAATTCCACATAATGTTCCTTCAAGTAGAAATGGGTCTGAGTTCTTATGGGTTTTTAAGTCAGACCCGTGTGGATTTCAGCTTGGTAATGCTTTTGCTGCTCAACAGGGACGACACCATGCTATGGATTTCTTTAACAATAAAAAGGTGTTGAAAACATCTGCGTCTTACGTTATGAGTGTTGTTGCTAACAAGGAAAAGAATTCTGTTTGCTATTATTTTTCTTACTTGGCACTACTGGAAATAAGTCTCTCTCTCTTTATATACAGATAGAAGAAGGCCGTAGAATTGATCCGACAAAACATTTAAATATTTATATGTATACAAAATGTCATTTCTTTTTTTTTTTCTTAACAGACAACTCTGTCTGTTCCCTACTGATTGTGTTGCACCAGGATATAAATTAATCGTGCATTATTCCCAAAATGAAGAGATGATCATCGTCATTTTGTGCTGTAATGAAATGACATTATTGTAGCGGCTTGGCTAAGTGTCGATTTTATCTCGCTCCAAATTGTGCAAATTTTATCTAACCTAGAATGCGCAAATTGTGCAGTGATCAATTTTTCTCGTTTTATAACCTGGGTTGCACCCCTCTCCTCCCCCGCCCGCCACCCTTTGATCATTTCCACCCATCTTTTCGTTTTGCTTTTGTGAAATCATCAAGTGTTAATACCTGCTGATTATGGCAGAATATTCCTGCGCCAGAGGTGACAAACCTCTGTGAATAGGCAGCAGACACTTGTCAAAGTGCGAGGAAATCTGGCTGTGAAGAAATTTGCCGAAAGTCTTTTAGAGACTGGAACGGACAACCTAGATTAATGGTTCCATTAAATCGAAAGAAAGAACACAGGTCTGGTTAGTCACTCAATAGAAACTGTCACGTGACCAACGTCTTTTGGCAGCTGCCTTGTTGGGGGTGATCAATTAAAAAAATTGGAAAAAGCGGTGATCAATGAATAAGTTACTTCTTTGGTCTTTTGTTGGGCAGTGATCACTAAAAAAGTCTGAATTTTCAAAAAACAAGCGCGAATGCTGTTGGGGGTGATTAATTAAAAAAATTTAGAAAAAGAGGTGTTCTAGGAAAGTTACTTCTCTCGCCTTTTGTTGAAAGAAAACAGGTCTAGTTAGTCACTCAATAGAAACCGTCACGTGACCAACGTGTTTTGGCTGCATGACTTGGGGGTGATCAATTAAAAAAATTGGAAAAAGGGGTGATCAATGAATAAGTTACTTCTTTGGCCTTTTATTGGACAGTGATCACTAAAAAAGTCTGAATTTTCAAAAAACAAGCATGAATACTGCCAGACACAAATTAAATGACCAATTTACCATAAAGTTACATTGCAAAATGACCACCCACTGAAAATTTATTATGGGGGTGAAAACGTTTTTTTATACATAAGGAGTACATGTTTAAATTTTCAGCCCTCTGGCTCCATTGGTGTGGCCTGTACGCATAATACATACATACATACATAGGCAGCCAGACCAACTTAAAAACTGAAGAAACTTATGTTGACAGTTTTGGTTAACGGTTTCTAACAGGTAGAAATGATCCAATGCTGCCAGACACAAATTAAGGGATCAATTTAGCATAAACTTACATTACAAATTGAATCCCCCATTAAAAACCTATTTAGCGGGGAATTTTCAACAACCAAAAAAATTGTTTTTAGTCATAATAAGTAGTAAATATTGCAATTTTCATTTCTTTGGCTCCATTTGTACAGTGTGTATGCATGATACATACATAGCCAGCCAGACCAACTTGAAAACTGAAGAAACCTATGTTGACAGTTTTGGTGACAGTTTTGGTTGACAGCTTCTAAAAATGTTAAAAAATAAAAGAGGAAACTTCTCACCCTTTTATCATCCGTATTAGTCTATAATTATTGCGTTGCTCCGACGGAATCGTTTTAAGAATTCTTTCAAGAAAGCAGTTACCAAAGATGGTGAGAGAAGATGATGGCCATGTTGGGAAAGGAATCGTCGCTGCCAAACCTATAGTCAAGTAAATAAACGTGCTTTTCTAAAAGCTCTTTCATCATTTGCGTTCCAGTCTGTAATTACGGAATTGCTGTGGCAAGATGCCTTTCAAAACTTTAAACTACGGCTGCGCATTTTGTGGCAATTCAATCAATTGCCATTATTAAATGCAAATGTAATTGATTGAATTTTGTCCCAAACACTTTTCTGCGGCTGAATATTTACCTTTTGATTATTATTTAGTTTGGGTAAATAGGTACCTTGGCTCCTTGGAAAGTCGGACAAAAGAATCTATTTATGCTGCGGACATTCGGCCATTACTCGATTAATTGCTTTGTTAGAAACCATCAACAGAAACTGTCACAAAACATTGTCTCTGAACATTCTTCAGTTTTTAAGTGGGTCCGGCTGGCTATGTATGTATCACATGTACAGGCTGCACCAATGGAGCTAGATGGCGGCAAATTTAAACTTTTACTCTTTTTGTCTAGAAAAATCTTTTTTTTTTTTGTTTCTTGAAAATATCCCCCCCTTATAAGTTTTTAGTGTGGGGGATTCAATTTGCAATGTAAGTTTATGCTAAATTGGTTCCTTATTTTCTGTCTGGTAGTGTTTATGCTTGTTTTTTGAAAATTCATACAGGTTTTTTGTTTTTTGAAATCCCCCCGCCCCGCCCCCCATAATAGATCTAGTGGGGGCTTCAATTTGCAATCTAAGTTTCTGCTAATTTGGTCATGTCTGGCAGTATTCACACTTGTTTTTTTTAAATTCAGACTTTTTTAGTGAACACTGCCCAACAAAAGGTGATAGAAGTAACTTATTCATAGATCACCCCTTTTTCCAATTTTTTTAATTGATCACCCCCAACACAGCATGCTGTCAAAGGACATTGGTCACGTGCCAGTTTCTATTGAGTGACTAACCAGACCTTTAGATTTTCTCTTTTAGTTAGAGGAAGCAATCCAAAATTATGATAGATTTCTACGAAGAAAGGCCTTTATAATTTTTTTCTTTTGTTCAAAGGTTGTTATTATGTGCTGCTCTAGACAGACTTTTGGGTCATCTTCATAAAAAAAAGCAGATTAGTTTCAGGAATTGTGATTTTTGCTGGAACTTTTTACCAAGGAAATTCCAGTGTGTTTAACTTGATTCCCTTTTACCATTTTTATTCTTTAGTTTTTTTCTTTTCGCCTTTACAGAAATGCCACACTGTGCTTTTTCTGGTTATCTTTGTGTGTGTGATATTCAGTGTCGCCCATAAATGAGTACGACCCCTACCACTTTTTTATAGAAAGTTAATTTTCTTCTAAACCAAATATAGCTTTTATTATTATTATTATTTCTAGTGGAACATTACACAATCAAAACGGATATTATCAGATATTTATGACCAAACTCTACAGCATTGAAACTCTGTTGCCAAAAACCCCCATCCCTTTTTTATAGAAAGTTAATTTTCTTCTAAACCAACATAGCAGGATTTTATTATTTCTAGTGGAACATTACACAATCAAAACAGATATTATCAGATATCTATGACCAAATTCTACAGCGTTGAAAATCTGTTGCCAAAAATATTTTTTCGTATGGGGTGTATTCATTGTTGGACGGCAAGATATTTATGACCAAACTCTACAGCATTGAAACTCTGTTGCCAAAAATATTTTTTCGTATGTGGTGTACTCATTTTTGGACAGCAACATATTCATATTTTTGGCAACAGTTAAATAATAAATGATACCTGATAATATGAACTTTCTATAAAAAAAGTGGTAGGGATGTACTTATTTATGGGCGATACCATACATACTTAGCTTAGTCCAGCATAAGAGGAAATAGTCTTATTTTTTATTTATCCATGAAAGGGGAAACTGATATGAAGTGCTATATGACCAGAAATCATCATCAGACATCACAAGTCCACTGCTGGACAAAGACCTTTCCCATCTCCTCCGATGACTGAATGATTGAAGTTACCTTCCTTGAGCTTTTTGTTATTTTTTTAAGAACATTTGGACATTTTAAGAACATTTTATTTTAGTATGAAAAAAAGTATACAATTTGTATAGACAAGCAGACATCATAACAATCATATTTACACAATATCTAGGGCCTTAAACCTTTTAGTGTGAACAAAAGTATACAATTTGTATATACAAGCACACATCATAACAATCATATGTACACAATAACTATGGCCTTAAACCTTTGCGGTGGTGTAATAAACATCATAATTCTTAAAATCATTTGTATATTTTCCTTTAATTCTATTCACAAAAGAGTTCCATTATTTTTGTATCCTATTCATTGAAGAGTTCCACATGGTTACAAGCAGTCTATGAATCTAAGAGCTAAGTTAGTGTATGGCGTTGGTTGAGGTATGCGCTCTCCAAGTGCTTTCCAGTCTTGTTTTTCTTCTGTAGAGAATGGATTTGGCTATAAATCATTTTACCTAATATTTTTTCCCCTGTTCACGCTCTTTATTTAGCACAACCGAATTCTCTGTGAATAATTCAGTTGTGGTAAATAAAAAATGAACAAGAAAAAATCCTTCTATTTTTATTTTTCTAAATGTTTTTGATGACAAATGCTCAAGGTGTCATTTAGACAAATTGCAATTGGATAAAAGAACAATTCCTTCTGCAGAATTCAGTTCGGCTCAATAAAAAATGAACGGGAAAAAACATTTTTTTTGTTTTTGTTTTTTAGATGTTTGATGTCTGATGACAAGTGGAGCATTTGTCATCAAAAACATTTAAAAAGAAAAATTGTCTTTTTTGTGAAGTTGAATAAACATTCCGCATCTTGGTTGTTTTTATTCACTTTATAAAACTAGACTAAAACCCGCCCTAATGGACGGGATAAATTGCTATCAAAGAAAAAGAATAAAAAAAACTAGAAATCCGATTGTGTTTAATCTAATTTGTTTTTAAAAAGAGTTCTTTTTATGATCTCATAAAAATGTTAAATCTACATACACAGCGCTTAACAGGAAATAAATGCAACAATCATTCTTCCTTTTAATCTCAGCTCTTTATGAACAATACCAAAGTACCCACTGTTAGCAAGAAAGCAGACATTCTCCCTCTTATTCTCCCCCCTCTCTATGAATGATACAAAGTCAACACTCCAGTCAGCAGCCAATAAACAAACTATCGTTATCTCTTACTCTCCCCTCCTCTCTTTGAACATACCAAGTAAATCTCTTAAGAAACAACTCCCAATTGGAGTATGAACGGCCAGTGATGAAGTCCCAGTTTCCTTTGAATGCGTCATCCTTAGTGATCCTTGCAAGTTTCAAGTCTGGTTGATAGTTTTTATGACCACCCCATTGACAGGATGCAAGTCCACTGAAGGGATACCTCCACCCTAATCACACAGCTTAGAGTGTACTCTATTAGCTGCTGAGTGCGCAGGGAAATTTGTCCTAATGTTTTTCCACATTCTTTGCTCGTACCAGGAATTGAACCAGGGACCTTTTGCGTGTGAGGCAGACATGCTAACCATTACACTCCCCCGAGCGGACAACAATACACAGTCCCCACTGCTTATTTTCAGTAGCAACCAGGTCATTCAGTTGAATAAGCAGGCACAAAAAAAGGTGTTCATTTTAACATGAATTTACATTTGTAAATCAAACCTTGCCAAAAAACATATTTTGGGGGGTGATTTTCAAAAATTAATTTTCTAAAAACCTAAAAACCATGGATTGGCCACACAACCTACCGAACCTATTTTTGTAAATTTTCCGATTTATTTTAATTTTTTTACTGTTTTTTTGATCCCGAATGTGTGATTTAACAAAAAGAACTTACCATCTGCCTTGAATGTAGCCATAAAACCCAAAATTTTCTCCCCTGCCGTGAATTGAATTGAATCTTTTGTTGATTGTGAGTAAATATAAGCTTGAATTCTCTTGGAAATAATTCTTCACGTTTTGCTTCAGTATTGAATTTTGTCTTCCCTCTGAATGTTAATAGCCAGCAGATCTTGTAACTGTTCTGTTACTCAGGGCTTTTGACTAGTTTTGTAAATAGAATAAAATATTGGCACTCCCATTTTGAAAAGGGAATTCTATGACTTGGCTCTCACCCCTGGTGCAGTGGCATCAAAGATCTGTCTGTCTGTCTTGCTCTCTATCTGTCTCTCTCGCTCTCTATCTCTGTCTGTAAGTATCTCCTTGGACTTTTATCAAGAATCAACTTTTTAAATGCCTTAAAATTGTATTCAACATGGAAGATATATATAAAAATATTTATGCATTGAAATAATTGAGGAAATTATGTAAAACTAGCAGAGTACACTTAAAAAATGACAGAATTATTTACATATGGATAAATTATACAAATATACATGAATAAACATAAAAAAATAAGTACATGGCCATCGGAATTATGAAATTGGAAACCGTCAACCAAAACTGTCACCATAGGTTTCTTCAGTATTTACACTGATCTGGTTTGCTGACTGGCTATGTATATTTTCGAGCATACAGGCTGGACCAATGGAGCTAGATGGCTGAAAATTTAAATAATTATTCCTTATTATGTCTAGAAAAAAATGCTTGTTTTTTTTGTTGAAAATTCATACAGGTTTTTTTAAATGCTCTTCAGCAATAGTTTTTTAGTGTGTGTGGGCGGGGGGGTCAATTTGCAATGGAAGTTTAGGCTAATTTGGTCGTGTCCAGCGGTATTCACACTTGTTTTTTTTAAATTGTGACTTTTTTAGTGAACACTGTCCAACAAAAGGTCAGAGAAATGATTTATTCATTGATCACCCCTTTTTTTCTTATTTTTTAATTGATCACCCCCAACACGGCATGCTGCCAAAAGATGTTGGTCACATGACAGTTTCTATTGAGTGACTAACCAGGCCTGTTATTTACTGTCTCTAATTTTGAGAAGTCATTAACATTCAAAGCGTTTTTCGGACAATTGAACCCCTTTATCTCAGCTAAATGTTTAACCTATAAGAACCCACTGTGATACCGGTGTCACATACAATTTAATGGATCTGCCCAGTCTCTTATATAATATTATGTTTTATCATTGATTTTTAACTCGTGAAGTGTACTAAGTGACATCTACTGAACATCCTGGTGTAGTCATGTGACTGTGTGTCAACTTGCCTACCCAGAATTCCACATAATGTTCCTTCAAGTAGAAATGGGTCTGAGTTCTTATGGGTTTTTAAGTCAGACCCGTGTGGATTTCAACTCGGTAATGCTTTTGCTGCTCAACAGGGAAGACACCACGCTTTAAAATAAAAAGGAGCTGAAAACATCTGTGTTGTTGCTAACAAGGAAAAGAATTCTGCTTGCTATCATTTTCCTTACTTGGCACTACTGGAAACAGTCTCTCTCTCTCTTTATATACAGATAGAAGGCGGCTGTGGAATGGATCCGACAAAACATTGTATAAACAAAAGAATAAGTTCAATTTTCCGAAAAACCCTTTGAATGCTGAGGTGTAGCTAAAAGTGGATGGGAGGAGCTATTTGAAAACGACCCCGGGCTCCCAATGCTTTATAAATTATAGTTCACCTACTGAATTTCTACTGACATTTTATACAATAACAAGCATAGGCGTACAAGTTCGGGGGGCACCGAATTTGTGCAAAAGGTGTTAAATTTTGGTCAAATCTGGCCTTTTGCCCCTCTTAATGAAAGAGTTCCCATATACCTATGATAACAAGGATATATTTGTACATGACATGAATTGTATACATAATAATTCAGTCTTTGGAGTTGTTTTTCACGAATTAAGTGATAATGCATGTCTGTTTATTGCAAATTTTCCTTTTTCATCACATCTCATTAAATGTTGGAGGGGGCCCCTCAAGGATCCCGGGCCCCCAAATCCCTATCTATCCCACTGCTTATATTCTCATTGAGGATGTTGTAAGGTTAGGTACACACGGGCTTGTTAGCAAGACACACTTCCGGGTTGCCAGGCCTGTCAAAGCTTTGTTCTACTTACAGCACCTGGTATCCCCCAAGGTACTAGGTACTGAATAGACTTGGCATTGCTTAACTTCAGTGATATTACGAGAAGCGGCGGATTGAACCACAGCCTACTGAACTGGAGGCAAGCACTGGGCCACAGGGATCAGTGTGAATTCAGGTTAAGGGGGAGAAAAACACAAAAAATTTTTGTTGGCAAACCACAGTTCTTTTAATGTAAAATATTGCATTATTGAGCATAGTGTAGAGATCCGTCTCCTCCTTTGGAGGGTTAACAAGATTACCACAGGAGGACTCTCTACATGATCCCTAGCCACTTACAGAACCTGGTACTCCCAGAATTTTAAAATCTGGCAAAAATCAGCATATTATTTGATTTAATAAAAGTTTTCGATACTTATTTATTAAAGGACGAATTTAAAAAATACAATTTTCCATTCCAAATTTCGCAGAAGAATTTTTTTCATAGGATTCCTACCCCACCTTTTATTAATAATACTGCTCTCGTTGATTTTTACACATTTTACAGATATATCCTTCAAGATACTAATTATGTTTACTTTTTTTAGAATAATATCCAGGGAAATCTGGAACGGAACTTTTATTTTGGGATTAAAACAAACTGAAAAATTAAGTTAAATAACATTTTTTTCCAGCAAATGTTCAGTTTTATTCGATTAATTATAATTCAGGCTTTTGATCTGTGTGATTTTTATAAAAGATGTTTCTTCATTTTTAAAAATTATTGTGCTATTAGAAATTATAGAAATTGTTCTAATTTGTTGTCTGGGTCAATCAAATGCTAAACCCTGAAAAATGAATAGCTACGATGCTTAAAGCCTCCCATAGCGGTCAATTTATACGAACAACAAAACAGAAAATAATATATGAAAACATATTAAAAATACAGGCGGTAAATATTTCTTCATCATCATCATCATGCTATATTTAATTATTTATCCTTGTTATAATATTTTTATTTATCCTCGTTATAATATTTTTATTTATCCTTGTTATAATATTTTTATATGTCAGATACCAAAATGCGGACCTTGTGGGTGGACCGGTGGGGAAATCAAAGTTCTGGCTAACACCCTGAATACGTATATTCATATTTGATGAACAAGCTTTTAATCACTGCCCAGCAATCACATCAGTTTGTGTTGATTAGTGTTTGAGTGTTATGACACAGACTAATTCGAGAGAGTTGATGAAGGCACTTGGGCACAAGACCAGAACTTGATTTCCTGAATTTCTTAATCAAGACTGCCTAGAGAATTGGGTGGAGACTGTCATCTAATTGCCGATGACAATTGCTGCTGCCATTTTGGGAGGGTGGTTACCAATCATCAGATTTATGTAAATTATTGATTTCCTGTTGGTGCCAAGTTTGCCGTCTGTGATGACACTTTGTGTGCAAAGCAGTGATTACTCTGTTGTCGCAATCAATTCTATCTCGGCGGCCATTTTGCTTTGACACATTTAAGATAAACCCAACAAATAAATTGCTTGTCAGATCTGTGTTAGCACCACCCATGCAAGTTCACACCACCCATGGGATGGACAGACACCCCACACACACACTCACCTAAATGGAAGATGGTGTGAAGTCAAGTGTGTCAGGGTGAGCTACACATTCTAATAATTTGTTTCCGATCTCTGCTGATGACAAAGTCCTGGTTTGAGTCAGCCTGTTGAATGGATCTGTTTGGCCTCATACCAATTCTTGCCACCTTTTTAAAGATAATTCTTCATCTCTCCTGCAAAATTCCAGCCGTTAGTGTGACTTGGACGACTGGAGTGCTACCAGCAGGATAGGCTCAGTCAAAGTGATATTCTCCCTTCAAATTCTTCATTTGATGGCAGTTTTGGCATGCAGTTAGGAGGAAGGAAGGAAACAAATAACATTTTGGACGAGACAAAGTGTTGTATATCCATCCTGAACTTGGAGAAAAGGGAATACTCTAAACTTGGTTGATAAAAATATGATGATATGTTTTTATTGCATAAGATACATTGTGTGGTGGCGGAGAATGAAGAGTGGAAGAGAGATAATAAGAGCCGACAGACTGTTCTTACAGGGAAATTGGTCTTGTGTCTTCCCAGGCCTGGGTGGTCTGTCTCTCTGCCTAATGAGGTCGGGACTCTACTCCCACGCTGGTTTTCCAGTTCACCACCTAAGTTTAGTCGATATCCCATTTATGCCTGGTGTGTCTGTTTCCAGTCCTCAACACCTTGCAGTTTGGGGTTTTCGTTGATATCCTGTTTATAACTTTCAACACCTGTGGGTGTCAAATCTGTGACCCCCGCCCACGGCTGCCTAAATATCCAACAACAGATTGATTCAAGTTCATATAGTTGTCAAACTCCAGTCCAGTTGACTTTATTTCCACCCTGTAACAAGAACAACAAGAACTAGCATTCCGAGGGAAATTATGAATCCCCATCACCTATATATGCTTCTTTTTACCTCGTAAACTAAACAGTGATGGTGGTCAGTGATCACCAGATAGTCCAAATTTAAAAAAAAAACAAGTGAGAATGCCACTGGGCACAAACTAAGGGATCAATTTTTAGTATACATATATGATGGGTATGGTTAGACAATGTGGAAAAGGAAAAAGAATGAGAAAGCTTGTTACATCTCAAACATGTTTATTATTACGAGGATACATCTTAATGCATTTCGTCGGGGCTAGCGACGTCTTCAGAAGAAAGTTTAACATGGCAGAAGTCCTGCAAATATCCTTGTGGCCTGCATCTAGCGATCCTGGATGTATGTGCTGTGTTTGCCACCCATATCATAAGTGGTGGCTGGGATTGTTTGCTGTGTATTTATGCTACAGATTTCTGGTTCTCTGGGTGGGGTCAATCTGTGGTGGGGGGAGCTATGCTACAGGTCTGGGAGTTACTTTTCTAGGTATACATATCAGTATACCTATTCAGTATACATATATCTTACCTACTCTGATCTGTTTCCCCTGTGTGACCCAATAAGTAATCTGAATTGTAAAACCGTGTGTGTATGTGTGCTGATGAGGTAAACAAGGGCTGTTTTCAGTTGTGCAGTCTGCAAGTACTGATAAGTAAAATTAGACTTTGAGGAAAAACAAAAATCTATGAAACCTAAAACTGAATTTTCTTGGGGTTTTTTCATCATCATTACTCTTGCATATATATATATATATATATCATCATCATCAGTCAGTGGACTGATGATGATGATGATATATATCAAAGGCCTTTCCCATCTCCTTCTATGACTTGTGCTAACCTCTGCCTCATCTTACTGGCTAAATTTTCTATCTCGTCCCTCCATCTTGTGTCTGGTCTTTTCCTACTGCGTTTACTGTCTCATGGGCACCAGTCGGTTAGTCTTTCCCCCCATCTGTTGTCATCAGCCCATCTCCGTTTTTGCTATTTAATTATTGGTATAATATCTTTCACTCTCGTCCTCCCTCTGATCCATGTTGATCTTTTTCTATCTCTTAGAGTTATCCCTATCATTGCTCTTTCCATGGCTCTCTGTGCTATTCTGAGTTGGTTTTCAGCTCGTTTTGTTAATTTCCATGTTTCGCATCCATAGGTCATGGCTGGTATTATGTACCGTTGTATACTTTACGCTTTAAGCACATTGGCAAGGTGCTCTTCAAAATGTCTTTATTCATAACTTTTTTTCTTCTTGAATAACTTAAATTCTTTGAAAATCTGTAATTACAGAAATTCATCTTGTGAAATAGTGACATATAAATTTTCTGCTAATGTCAAACTTATTTAATATATGTGTGACAATGTTTGTTGCAGTTCAGTCCCCCAGACTGTTACTGTCGACAGAGGAACCTGAGTAGGGTATAAAATAAGAAAAAGTGATCACTGCACAATTTGCTCATCCTAAAGAAACAAACAAAACTTAACTTTACATGGTTTTAGATAATGTCATTTCATTACTGCATAACATAAGGACGATCACTGCACATTTAGGGACGATCACTGCACGCTCATTCTATACCCTTGACCTGAGGGCAGATGAAGTTGAGATCCTCTTCCATGCTAGTCTATCGGGAATCTGCACTGAGAGTTCTGGCGTGGTCATGTCTATCCACTCTTTCACATTGTCGGATGAGCCTTTAGGTTGCTGTCAGTGCCTTCCCTTGACAACGACCTGCATGATGGTCTTGAAGGTATTCTGGATTTTATAAGTACACTATAAAGTGGAAATGAAACCTGCCAGGGATACAGGTGCAGGAACTGACCAACTACTTACCATTTCCTATATCCTGTATGTATGTGTGTGTGTATATGTATATGTATGTATGTATGAGTGTGAATGTAGGTAGGTGGGAATCAAATTTAATGGTTCATTACAAGCAGTGATTTTCATAATGAACATTTGAATGTTATCTAGTTCTCATGCTGTTCTGTGGCTGGCTGGTTTATCAAATGAATGTCTGTGGTTTATGTGGGCATTTTTGTATTTATGTAGTTATTAATCTTTTATTTTTGTTTTAGTTATTAATCTTTTTAATCAAAACTTTGGATCATAATTAAGTTCTACAAGGATATTGATGCATAACTGTCAGATATCCAATATTATATATAATGGGGCTAGGAAGTTTACAAGGGAGGACAGCAACCATTAGGGAGATTTAGAAATATGTTTTGTCTCTTTCATTTATTTTATCTTTTTTTATCTTTTCTACAGAGGTGCCAGTGTCGCTCCAATAAGATCTGGCAGCACTGCACCCCTGAAACCTGCCATCAAGTGCTAGTTACAGACTATTGCTAGTTTGATTCTCAATTGGTGCTCCCACACTTCTGGCCATGTGCCAGACTAATTTAATCCTATTAAATATCTACTAAAAGTGTAATGGCTCTTTTCCCTGGTTTGAAATTACTTATCTTTGCTGGTTAATTCATAGACTAAGTTTAATTCATTGATCATTTTGAATGGGAATTGAATGGGTCTGTTTGGATTTGAGCCAAATACACAAGTGGCTTTTACATATAAGTGTGGTTGAATCGATGGTTGAATCGATGGAAGACTCTTTTGATTGAAGGATATTAACCATTTGCTCTTCTGGTTTTGGCATGAAGATCAGCTCGGGGCTGTAGTAGAACATCCCGTCACAGTTCGACCTGTTTGAAGTTAATGACTTTAATGTCTGAGTATCTCTATAACATTGCGATCTTCTTGTTGGCTCTCTCGAACATCTGACTGTGAATTTCCTCGATAAGGCAGCGTCTGTTTCTATAAGTGCCTATTCTCTGAATTATTATACAAGCATCTTTTAGAAACCATCAACCAAAACTGTCAACATAGGTTTCTGCAGTTTTCAAGTTGGTCTGGCTAGCTATGTCTGCATCACGCATACAGGCCGCACCAATGGAGCTAGAAGGCTGAAAATTTACTCCTTATTATGTCTAGAAAAAACATTTTTGAAAATTCCCCCCAAATAGGTTTTTAGTGGGGGGGTTTTAATTTGCAATGTAAGTTTATGTTGAATTAGTCCCTTAGTATGTGTCCGGCAGCATTCAGTTATTTTTGAAAATTCAGACTTTTTTAGTGATCACTGCCCAACAGAAGGCAAGAAAAATAACTTATTCATTGATCACCCCTTTTTCCAATTTTTTAATTGATCACCCCCAACATGGCATACTGCCAAAAGATATGACTCCTGTGACAGTTTCTATTAAGTGACTAATCAGACCTTTTTCATCTTTTTGATGACACTGTATCAGTCCTCATAGTCTCTAACCAAATATGGCCAAATCGCGTTGAATACATCAGTTTTCCTTGATCACCGAATTTAAGCAACATCAAACCTGGCCAGTACCTAGATGGGTGACCGTCTGGGAATACTAAATGACATAACTTGCTGGGGAGGCATCTCCTGCATGCATGGCTGATCTCAAAACTTATTGAACACTTCTTTCCTTTGGAGGTGGGGGGGTTCAACTTGGGCACAACACTTCCTCCATACTAAATGCCCAGGTATAGCAGCTCAAGTCCTGAAGCTGCCAAGACGAAAAGAGCCGTTCATTCATTATTCTATGAATTATTATCCTAGCATCTTCATCTTTTTAATCACACTATTTCAGCCACCATACTCTCTAACCTTCCTCAGGTAATCATTTGGAGGCTTTGAACAAAATTCTGTATTTTTGCTGCAACATTTTATTTTTTTAAATTAAAAAAAAAGACTGGAGAAGACACTGATCTAAACAACAAAGGTCAAGATGTTAGTTCTGATAATTAGTGAAATGATTCTCAGTTCTTCTCTTGCCCAGTCTAGGAAGGGTTCCGAATATCCTATTATGGTTACATTTCATGAGGTTCTACCTTTCCTTGTTCTTTTGAGAGGTTCTTTCTTCTTTAATTATTGAGTGCTCTTATTTGCTTATATTACATTTGATACAGAGGAAGCTGCTTATTGTGATCACTTTGGGACTGGGTTTTTAGATAAGATAACAATAACCGGCTGATAACATTATTGTTGTAAAACTCCTGTACAAAGTCTGGAGTAGACTTTGTTTTCCTACTGTAACAAGAACAAGAACAATCCTCACCAAAATTAGGGTTTAAACCGATATGTGAAATTCACATTCTTCTACCGTGATTTGAACTCACGACCAACTGATTGCCAGGAGGCTGTCTTACTGACTGAGCTAAATTGACAAGTCTTAGATATTAATGAAAATTTATCATACAGATACGCACAGGCTTATTTCATTCTAATAAATAAATACATTTATGGGGAATTTGGTTAGACAATGTGGAAAAGAAAGATTGAGAAAAGCGTGTTACGTCTCAAATCTTTATGCATTTCATCGTCATGAAACAACATGTCTCAATCTTTCTTTTCCACATTGTCTAACCTAATTTACCATTCTGTCGGATTCACTTACATCCACACAACAAATAAATACATTTATACAAAAAATATATAAAAGTTGAAGTAATCATCTTCAATCAAAATAGATGTTCGAGAGCAACAGCCAGGTTTGTTATGTTATTAAATTCATTGTTGTAAACAATTTTACATAATAAAAAATGAATATGAAATTTTAAATTAATTTTAACTCTTTGATTTATAAATCGCTTGATATTACGCCTAATTGACAGCGGAGCTCTTCAGGGGGAGAAAACAAATTTTGTTAAATTCATTATGTCAGATTGAATGAGCAGTAGTTATTCCCCTTATTATTAACATTTCAATGTTCTTCTATGAATTTATTAGTTATATAAAGTGTTTGGATTGACTGATTTTGATAACAATAACTGTTTGATAACATTATCCATGATTATAATAAAAAATTCCTCTGTATTAAAAACTGTCACCAAAACTGTCAACATAGATTTCTTCAGTTTTTAAGTTGGTCTGGCTGGCTGGCTGCACTAATGGAGCTAGAGGGCTGAACATTTGATGTGATTTCAAATCAGCCAGCAGTTTAGAGTCAGTTAGCATCCGATACACAGGAGCGATGAGTCAAACAAGTTAGGGGATTGGCTCAGCCCATTGGGCTGAGGGAGGAGAAGGAGAACTGCTACAATCACCGTCAGTCCTTCAGTACAGAAACTCGTTAGAATATTTAACAGAAAATCAGAATTCAATACTCCTGGTGGCCCGCAAACCTGCTTGTCATCGAAGCTATCAACAGGAATAAAATGAACCCATATTGTCAATTGTAATGAATTTTGTTGTCTTTCCATCCAACCACGTGAGAGAACCTTTTCTCCAGTATGGACAAAATGTTTTATTCCCCCCACAAAATTTCAGCTCCAGTCAATCTGCAGCCCTGGAACAAGACGTCTCTCATATCAGCGGCAGAACATGTAGAATACAAGATGATTATACTACAGAGAGAGATCGATCTTAATGAACGGCCATCTTTTCTGAAAGCCAATTGTTATTCGCTTTGCCACAACTCTGGCCACAAATAAACGGAAATAAAATCTTCCTTATTATTTTTTTTTCTTTCTTTCTGATTGCGAATGCGGAAATTGAGGAAGCAGCTTTTGTTTGGTTGTTCTGTTGTTACTAATCATCGCGTTTGGTTCCGGGATTAGCACTTGAGTTTGTTGATGTCGGGCGGAGATTTCGAGGTTAATTGCACAACGTGCACCCCCCCCCACACACACACCCACCCACCCAAACATTAATAGAACTCAGTACTTCGGTCCGATAATGTTGCTCCTCCAAATTTGGTAACACTGACGACTCAAAGATTTTTTTGATTTTTTTAAATGAAATTACCAAAATAATGATTAAGATATTCACGTAGCATAAAGTAATTTTTTAGATGACATTTTTATTCAAAGCACAAGGTGACCTTTTTTGCGTTTAGGCTTTAAAAGTCAGATCTAAGTTTTTTTTCACTTCATCTGTCTAATTAGTCTAATTAATTTGTTTTTCCTTAACTTATTTCAATGAAATTTTGTATGTAGGTTTGTGAAGAGATTCTATTTGGGGGATAGTGAGTCATGGCCGATCCGATTGTTTGTTTACATTTTATAAGCAAAAACGTTTTTGTATACAATTGGGAAAATTTCTTAAATCTTGACCGATTTTGCTGGAATATGGTTATAATGTTGAGAAAACCCCGGGAATTGAAAAATGGTGAGGTATGGTCGCTCCGATTGTTTGTTTACATTTTATATGTACATAACCATATGTCAACATGCAAATGGAACTTTGGAACTGCTGAACTGATTAGATTGAAAATTGTTATACAGGTTCTTGGGCACCTAATTATTGAAAATATATAACATTTTGAAGAATTTTATGGTTTGAATAAAAAGAAAATCAGGTATCTCGGAGTTAACGGTCTTAATAAACAACTAATTTCTCTCTTTCTCTTTCTCTCTTTGCGTGTGTCTCTCTCTCTCTCTTTGCGTGTGTGTGTCTCTCTCTCTCTTTGCGTGTGTGTCTCTCTCTCTCTTTCCTTTGTGTCTCTCTCTCGCTGACCGTTAAGGTTAAATTACATTTATTTGGGATTGTCAAACTGCAGGACAAAGTCAGAGTTGACTTTACTTTCCTATGTAACAATAACAAGAACAATCCTCACCAAAAATAGGGGAATAAACTGATATGTAACATTCCCATTCCCCTATCGTGATTTGAATTCCTAACCTAGTGATCGCTAGCCTGATGTATTACCAATTGTGCTAAACTGACAAGTCTTACATACCTCCAAAATGTATAGTAGAAAAGGAAGTAGAAGCTGGGTTTGACCCTGGAGCAGCCAGGCTTGTTTGTATATTTTATTTATAAAATTTCTTTATCTCAATATTTAAGACTGATGGCAATTTATTGGTGTGAAAGTCAATACAAAACCTAAATAGTGACAGAGAAGCCAATTCAGACAACCCCAAAATAATTATGCTTTATTTCTGATCTGCTCTGTTTACTCACTGCCATAGAGTGATGGCCTAAGTTAAGATGAGATGGAAAAAAAACAACTAAAAATTAAGCTGAAGGTAAATAGTAGTCAAAAATGAATGATGATGGTTTACAATAATTCATCTATTCATCTATTGAGAATAAATAATAAAATAATAATTTTCAGCCGGGGGAGGGATTGGGGAGTAATCTCACTTGGGGGGGAGATGTTAAATAGTGAAGAAATTCCTAGATGAGAATTTAAAATAGAAATCAGCACTTTGGCCTGATGATGTTGCTCCTCCATATTGGTGACACGGGTGACAATTTCTTGGTCTCAATAATGATAGGGGAGCCGATTCAGGCAGTAGCAACATCATTTTTCAGATGACATTTTAACAAAACACAAGGTGACCTTTTTTTCTTGTTGAGGCTTAAGTCAGTGATTCTCAAACTGTGTGCCACCGCACAATCATCATCATTTTAACGTCTGTCATTGGACATGGACCTGGACCTGTAACGCTCTTGTTGTGTTTAGTGCCTTTGTTTGTTTTGTTGTTCTTTCTGTTCTAGCTGTGTGAGATTAGAATGCGTTTGATTCATAACCGTGTTTAAGCGTGTTAAGAAAAGAAGACGGAACGAAAGAGACATGTTGATCAGGGCTATTGCCTGTGTAGAACTGAGCCTTCCCGCGTTTTCTGGGACCGCAAACAGAATGGGGGCTGCTGGGAGCTTGCTTTGGCATGTTTATTGATTCAACATATACGTACATTACTTATTGATTTAACCTACATATATAAACATTACAGGACCTTCACAAGATTCACCAGAGCTCTCGGCTGTGGGTGTCACGGAACCAATGTTTTCTGAACTTGTCTAAATCGTCACGCCATCCTATATTTTGCCAGACAGTTTTGCATATGATCTCTGGGGATCCACACTGTGAGTTGTAATGTACAGTGGTTGTCTCACATTCTTGCTACTGAAACTATCTCCCAAGTGTTCTGTGTAAATTGGTCCGAATATGTGCATTTCGAGCCTTGAACATGTCCAGTACTGGTATTATACCTGTTCCACTTCTGCTCCACGGTTGCCAATCTAATGGTTTTATCATTAGATTTTGTTTGATCTGAATCTTTTTAGCAACCAGATGAAAAGACAAAGTTATGATTTGTAAGTATATCAGTAAATGCTATAAAACTTTTGTTCATTTACTACTGAAATGGTTTCATTTAATTTATACAGTACTTCGACTTACAGTACAGTTCTTCATTACAGTACAGTACATTTCTTTTATAAAGTAATACCTTGATTTGTAAGATTAATTCATTCAAAGATTTTCCCTAAAGTTCAAAACTGCACTGTTCAAGGTCTTAATATAATTTAATGTATTTTTTTCAGCTTATACTGGGTTACATGAAATTGTACAGCACTACCTTAACCGTACTACATCAAAACCTGCACTATCCAAGGTATTCCTCTCTCTATATAAACAACTCTAAGAGATAGAAAAAGATCAACATGGATCAGAGACTAGAGTGAAAGATATTATACAAATAATTAAGCAGCAAAAATGGAGATGGGCTGGTCACCTAGCAAGAAGAAATGACAATAGATGGGGGACAGGACAGCCAGGTGTAAATTTACATTAAATCACAAAACAAAAAAGATGGCTGTGCTTTTTTATTTCACAGACAAAAGTTTTATTCATTTTTTTTTCTCAAAAGGAATCAACATTTTTTCTTGAGGCCAAATAAAAAGTATTTGTCGCACAAAACTTTGCATTTCTTTTTGAGTGAGAAAAAAAAGAAAAAAGAATAGATAAAAAAATTAGTTTGATACAATTAAAATGGCTTCCAAAGCTGCAACCACATCGATGGCACCAATTGTTATTTGATAAGATAAGTTAAGAACTAAAGTGAATGGTATGCACTGAATATATGAATGGTATGCACTGAATATGTGACCTAACACTGTGGTGCGGAGTCATGTAATGGTTACCTGCACAGAAAATGGCACCGGTGAACAGTCAATTAAGCAGCAAAAATGGAGATGGGCTGGTCACCTAGCAAGAAGAGATGACAATAGATGGGGGAAAAAATAACTGATTGGTGCCCATGGGACAGTAAACGAAGTAGGAAAAGACCAGACACAAGATGGAGGGACGAGATAGAAAGGTTTGCCGTAAGACGTGGCAGAGGTTAGCACAGAATAGGTCGTCATGGAAGGAGATGGGAAAGGCCTTTGTCCAGCAGTGGACTTATAACGGCTGATGATGATGATGAATGTATATATATGTGAGAGAGAAACAAGAAAATTCAGTTTTAGGTTTCATAGATTTTTGCTTTTCCTAAAAGTCTAATTTTACTTCTCTGTACACATGAAAACACAACTAATTAAGCATCAAAAATGGAGATGGGCTGGTCACCTAGCAAGAAGAGATGACAACAGATGGGCGGAAAAGGCTAACCAACTGGTCCCCATGGGACAGTAAACGCAGATACAAGTTTTGGCCTAACATATATCAATCAGTAAAGAGACTAAAGTTTGAAAACCCTTGGTTTACGTTATGATTTTCCCTTTTTCTCACTCTGTCTCTTCATTTCTCTCTCTTTCTCACTCTCTCTCTCTCCTGCAAATCAATTCTTATCATAAAAATAAGATTGAAATTATTTCATTAGAACCGAAATCCCTGAAATATCTTGTTTTTTGGAAGATTCTCTCCTTCCAATCAGCAGGAATGGAAACATTGATTGAATCTTTTTCTTGGATTTCTAGAAAATTCTTTTTCTCCGAAACATCTCATTTCTCAAGAGGATTTATCACAAGCGATAAATAAACACTGCATTAGATGTTACTTGGAAATGTTAGAAACCGTCAACCACCAACCAAATCTGTCAACATAGTTTTCTTCAGTTTTTAAGTGGTTCTGCCTGGCTATGTATCATGTGTATAGGGCTCACCAGTGGGGCTAGAGGCCTGAAAATTTAAGCATTTACTCCTTATTATGTCTAGAAAAAACTTTTATTTTCCTTTTTTTTAACCCCCCAAGTTTTTTTGTCTTTTTGGGGGAGGATTCAATTTACAATGTAAGTTTATACTAAATTGATCACTTAGTTTGTGTTTGGCAGTGTTCAGTCTTGTTTTTTGAAAATTTAGACCTTTTAGTGATCACCTGCTCAACAAAAGGCCAGAGAAGTAACTTACTCATTGATCACCCCTTTTTCCAATTGTTTAATTGAACATCCCCAACACTGCATGCTGTCAAAAGATGTTGATGTGTTTCTATTGAGTGACTAACCAGACTTTTCTTTCTTTTTTATTACCATATCAATTTAAAAAATGTAATCTTTACAGTTATTTTTATAGCATAAACCAATGATTCTCAAATGGGTGTCACTTGGCTCCCAGGGCGGAATTTCCTAAGGGGAGGAATTTATAATGAAAAATATAATGGTGACAAAATTTAAATTTAAAATGGAGGCGGTATTGATGAAACCTGGGATCGCAAGGGGGGAGGAATGTGACCGGGGTTGCAAAGGGGGGGTGAATGTGACCAGGGATCGCAAGGAGGGAGGAATGTGACCTGGGATCGCAAGGGGGTGTGAATGTAACCAGGGATTGCAAAGAGGGGGTGAATGTGACCAGGGATCGCAAGGGGGTGGTGTGAATGTGGTGATAACCACTGGCATTTGTTCATTACATTGTCCATTTTTTTCCTGTTAGAAAAACAACTCCTTTGACATTAATCCAATGTGCTGTGTGTTATAAATAGGCTGAGAATATTTATTGGTAGTTTTCAGATTGGCATGCTTGGCACGACTTTTCATCGAACAGCGTTTCATTGAAAATGCAAAGTATACGCACGCACTTACATGCCACAAACACACATGTACACGTATATGTGTGTGTGTGCATATCTCGCCTGGATGTGAGTATGTGTGCATGTAGTGTATGTGCATATTTGTGGTGTGTATATGTATGTGTATATTTTGCATTTTCGATGAAACATTGTTCAATAAAAAGTCACAGTACCAGTCTCACAAGCCATTGAGTGGGCACTCAATAAATATGTCACTGTGCCAGACTTGGTTTAATATAGAAAAATCATATATATATATATATATAAGAACTGTGCCTGTCACACATATAGTATCAGTAGCAGACATCAGCAGCTTTCCCATTCTACCCACTTGTTAAACTACCTAACATTCTTTTCTCCCCTTTTCCTGTTCTCTCCCTTAGTATAGAAAAATCATCATCATAATAATGTGCACATTCACACTTATAGTATCAGTAGCAGCCATCATTATGCTTTTCGACTGAGAATGGTTAGGGTTTGTACTGATTTTGTGGGAGGGTGGGCCATGAGATCACAGTTACATCCCCTTGCATCGTAGCTATATATGATCTGATTTTCATTTCAGTTTTTCTCTAGTATCAATTGCCATCACAAACTGACTGACTGGTTGGCTGACTGACATACCAAAACAAAATTTGACGATTTAGCTGTTTTGAAGCTAGATGTTGCTCGTTTTTGGTGCTAAGGGCGAGGATTCTATGTTCTATGGTCTGACTTTCAGGCTCGTTAATGTATGACATTGGCAGAGGTGTATCGGCTCCCTGAGTGCTTTTCTAGTTGTGTC
Source organism: Architeuthis dux (assembly GCA_006491835.1). NCBI lineage: Eukaryota > Metazoa > Mollusca > Cephalopoda > Oegopsida > Architeuthidae > Architeuthis > Architeuthis dux. The sequence continues at coordinate 936,406 of VCCN01005781.1, forward strand.
GTGTTTCCATTGTGCCGTGTTGTTTGTTTGGCTTTGATGGCGACACATGTTTTAGACTTTCGGCTGTCGAGCATTTTTCTGTTTTTTGTTTGTTGTTTGTTGTTTGTTGTGTTGTTTGTGCAACTCTCCGCAACAACGGCTCCGCATTCTTTTTCCAATTTTGTATTTTTACGTTTCGTTTCATGATGTTTATTTCTGTAAAATAGCTTTTTGGAATGAAGTCAGTGAAATTCCAATCAATCTTTATTTGATTACCAAAGAATCACAGCCTGAGTCACTTTCATGTCGGACTCGCAAGTGTTTCTCAAAACCACACATCAAGTCTTTTAAACTCCTTTTATTTTAGGATCAGTCTTCTTTTTTTTGCCTTCTCTTCCTCAATCGGATTTTAAGTGAATTTCCCTGTTCATATTCCGACTCCAACATGTAGAGTTTCGATTGTTTCGACTGCTAACTGCTTTTGTGTAACTGGAATCTTGATAATAAGAATTGAAACAAATCTTTTATTCAAATAGTTTTTCAGCCAATTGAAATCCTTCTTGTTGTTTGTGTTGTTAGCATAACGTTTCAGCCAATCCATTCTATGGCCTTCTTCGGGTGTACTATCCAAATGTGATGGTGGTAAACAGAAGTTTTTCTCCAATGGAAGCAATGCTTATAACTTAGGATTCGGGTGTTTTTCTTTACTTACCTTGTCAGGCCTGGATTTCCATACCTTGTCCCTGTTGAGTAGTGGGTTGAACTCCACACTTGTCTGACTTATACATTCAGTCGACATGTTGATGTGTGCTGCCTCTTTGACTTTTCTGTCTCCAACAACGTTCCCTGTCAAAGCTATAGACAACATCTTTTATCTACTAGTTAATCTCGGAAAAAAAATTCACGGATATATTTTCATTTCTATGAGATGTTTTGTTTTATTTTAGAAAAAGAAATACTAAATTTGTATCACTGGGAGAGTCCATACTTTCAAATGGTGGGTAGGTGGTATTTTTATCGGCAAAATTCTTACCTAAGTGGGAGAGTCTATTTCAAGTCAGACTTTGAAGCGTTCTGAAAAAAAGCACATAAAGTCTTTTAAGATCCTTTTATTTCAAGATCAGATTTCTCTTGTAACATATGCCAAGATCTATAGTATCTATGACCGTCACTGATTGACAGGCTGACATACCGGAACAAGATTTGCCGATTTAGCTGTTTTGGAGCTGGATCTAGCACCTTTTTGGTGCATTTAGCTCCTATAAATCACTGACTGACTGACATACCAAAACAAAACCACACATTAAGTCTGTTAGGCTCCTTTTATTTCACTTTTTTTCTTGTAACTTTTTAGATGTGCTAGCATCTATAGTACCAATGCACATCACTGACTGACGGGCTGACATGCCGAAACAAAATATGTCGATTTAGTTCTTTTGGAGCTGTATTTAGCACCTTTTTATTGCATTTAGCTCCTATAAATCACTGACTGACTGACATACCGAAACAAAACCACACATCAAGTCTTTTAAGCACTTTCTATTTCAGGATCACTTTTTGCCTTCTTTTCCTCAAGATGAATTCCTTAGGTGAATTTCTCTGTCCAGTTCTGTTTGTTTCATCTACTCACTGCAACTCCTCCAAGTCTCTTAACCATCCATATTGAGCTGAGTAGAGAGCCCCCTAGTCATAATACCAATGCATTGGACATTAGTGGGATGTTAGCTTCTGTTAGTTTCTTTGAATTAAATGTCCATCTTATATTCCAGCATTTTGGGGGAAGAAAATTAAAAGTTGAATCAAAATAATTATTTGTTGGATTCTTTAGCTGCATAAATATATGTGTGTGTGTATATGTGTGTGTATATGTGTGTGTATATGTGTGTGTGTGTATATATGTGTGTGTGTATGCATAACTTCTTAGTCTATTGTATTGCCACTTGATCTAACCAAATAAGTAATTACTTATATTCTAAGAAAGTACATTTATTAGTTTAAAACTGTAGAAAATGTTGTTTGGAATTAAAATGAAGATTTCTCTTTGCAACAGCCGAATTGCCCTTTCAAGATCTTTTTTTTTCTCTTTTTCTTATGACTTCTGACTGTTGCATGTAGCAAGCACTTGTATGACCTCCAGAGTTAAGCAATGGTGATCCTGGTCACTATGTGTATTAGTAACTACAGTCGGCCCTCTTATTTTGCAAATCTCAATTTTGCAGATTTGAATATTCATGAATTCCACATCAATAATTAAATGGGGAATTTTTTAAATTTTGCCGGCTGCTGCAAAAACTGGACAGCATTTGATAGGAAATCTAAAGAGATAAAAACATTCAGTAAATGCGATGACTTTGGCTTCGAAGGAAGTCACGAAGTCAAACAAAATATATAAAACCTACTTGATTTTCTATGTGGAAACACAAGGTGATCAGTCCGTTCTTTCAGTTCATCTGTTTCTTCTTCAGTATTAGCATTAGTTAGTAGCTTTAGTACTGGTTAGTAGTTGAGACAATAGGGAGGAAAAATAGAATAGAGTGTGATTAGCATTTAGAAGAAATAGCCAATCTTTAGATATGGCTCTGATTTAGCAGCTGCGTGTGGACACAACCAGTCTTGTCATGGAGTTAACTCAAACTGAGGGATTTTATCTAAAAGCACAACAAATTCCAGATGTTGACCTTCGTGCCAAGGTCAACTGTCTAGACAAGCACAGAGTGCTTTTTAAAATAGCACAAGCTGCTCCTGTTGTCTAGTTATAACAGTAAATAGTGTACATTACTGTATACAGTACAAACATTTATTATAAAAATATATTTTTGATGAAACACAGAGCATAATGTAAACGTTCAGTAAATCATGCAAGTATAGGTTATTACATGCACAGTACATTACTATTAGAAGTTATTTGCATAATTGGAGGGCGGACTGTATTTTCAAATACAGGATGCCGTAAGCTGTAAAAGTAAAAATGCTAATTTTCTGCGAATGCCTATTTCAAAGCGAAGAAAATGAATTTCACTAATTTCATCTGAAACGACAAGCCGACTAATTTGCATCTCAAATATTCTGAGGTTTTTCTTTCTTACAATATTCCGTTCAGATGTCATCATCAAAATTAACGGAAGTGCGTTTCAACCAACAAAAACAAACCGCCTGCTTTTATTTTCAAAATTAACTTAATTCCTCTAATGACAAAAATCTATTAAATGCTGACCTCTACTGGGGAAAGAGTTAATTTTGTTGTTCAATATAATTATTCAAACATTTATGCGAATTCCTAATTGGATAAATCATATTTGTGACTCGGTTTTCAATGGCACGACAATTACTGGAGTCAAAATGCAACGTATTTTCTTGCTGATTGAGTAGTGTGCTAGAGAACTGCTCACCTTTTTGTTTCACAGGAGACACTATTGTCGGAGAGTAACATTACTGTATTAACTCGTGTATAATGAGAAATTTAATATAAAAAATCGGGGTAGCATTATACTTAAGTGTAGAAAAAAATGATAACATATATAAATATTCAAATGGTTCTTCGGATGATTGAATTTCTTCTTGTTATTTGTGTTGTAAACATGATGTTTCAGCTGATCCATTCTTCGACTTCTTCAGGTGTAAAATCCGAATATGATGGGTTAAACAGAAGTTATGTTTAATGGGGCTAACCCTTATAGCACAGGGTCTAGGGCGTTTAAACCATCACACTCAGATTTTATACCTGAAGAATGGATCGGCCGAAACATTGTGTTTACAACACAAATAACAAAGAGTTTAATCGTCCGAAGAAATATTTGAATATTAATGACCCTTCTCAAAGCTATAGAAAATATATAAATATATTACTGATTTTTTTTTTTTTTTTTTTTTTTTTTAGCTACAAAAATTGGGGGGTCGCATTATATTCGAGGTCGCATTGTACTCGAGTAAATACGCTAATCAGGCTCCTTTATCTGTCCAATTAAGAGTTACAATAAACAATTAATTACTTAATTGCTTATGCTAATTCCTAATTGCATAAATCTCTGGAAAATCTTCATATTGACTGACACAGGCATCTGCTCGGTGGGGAAAACAAGTCATTTGACACCCCCCCCCTTCTCCCCCACAATGGACCAGGTCTTCTCACTGAGGGTGAGGTGTTTTGAAATTGGAACAATATTGAGCCCTACGATCAAGGGTTCAGTATGAACAGTGACCGCTTAGGACGAGTTACAACTTAAGCACTCCTTAGTCCCTTACCTGACAATCAACATCCGGATATCTTCCCCCCGCTCAACATATCCTTTTTTACCCCACCCACAGGGAAAGTTGAGGTGGAAGCCCATGTTGACTGAGTTTGAAATGACACAACTATAATGTTGTCTTGTATTTAGTGCCTTAGTGTGTGTTTTGTATTTGGTGGCAAGTCTTTCTGTCTTGTGTGTGTGTGTGTGTTGCTAGATTTTTATCAGCAGTTTGGCGGTGGACTTTAGTTGACCTTATGTACATTCCATGGTGTGTGTGTTCTCAAACACACACACACATACTCACACTCAAACAGGTTAACATCTTCACATGATATTAACAACTCTGATCAACACATTACCTACCCCAGCTTACACACACATTTTCTCCAAAACACTCAGGCCATGGAATGTACATACGATCAATTAAAATCCACTGCCAAACTGCTGATAAAAATCTAGCCACACACACACACACACACACACACAAGATAGAAAGACTTGCCACCAAATACAAAACACACACACACACACACTACCTACCCTCATTCAGACAGAAACCTTGGTCCATGCAGACACATCATTTCTCCGACTTCCTTTTGAAAACGACTTTGAACGACTTTTGAAGTCGAAACATGTTAAGGTATTAAATAATTTCTTGCAAATTATTCTGAATCTCCACATTGTCTTTTCATAGCATCATACATATATATACATACATTAATACATAAACATTACAACAACTACTCTAGTCCAAATGCAAGATATTTTATTGTTGATATAGATTTACTGATATAAGAGCTTTGTTCCTTCAAACAACTCATTCATGTATTCAGTTATTAAATCTTTTATTATTATTGTTCAGAATGTTTGTTGTTTCATTCAGAAACCACCAATTTCAAGTCCTTTTATTGTATCGTACGTTACTCACATCCCTGAGCAAAAATACACTTTCCCATCATTGCAACCTATTACGGACAATGATAAAAGCTTTGATTTTTTTCAAACGCACAACAAACAACTCATTCGTGTAGATGTTACGTTATTAAATCCTTTATTATTATTTTTCAAACTGTCACCGACAACGGACCACTGTTGCTGGGTTTAGGT
>VCCN01005781.1:971656-981895 GCA_006491835.1 Architeuthis dux
TTTTCTCTCTCTTTTTCCACATCAGGAAACCGTTTGGGATAAATCTGCTCATCCTCGCAAGTCAGTTGGGTCGTTTGCACGTTAAACTAGTCAATGTTTTAACACTTGTTGGACATGAATGAAATTTCAGCCATTTGCAAAATCCAACCCTTTTTCTTGTCTGAATTTTGTTAGATGGGATGTTTTAACTTGTATAAACCATCAAAGGGAGGTAACTTTGATCAGTAGTAATTTCCCTCAATATTGTCTTTCAAATTTTGTATATGAATTTAAGAGTTAATCATTGTATGTAACAAGGTAAAAAACTAGTAAAAACTAATAAAATATTGGGTTACAATAATTCATCTAATAATAAGAATAAATAATATAGATTATATTCTTCTATTTAGATTACTGTTTACTCATAACCTTAGAATGACGGTCCAAGTTGAAAAATAGAATAATTTAATTTGTTATTCAAACCTATTCAAATCACTATTGCCATCAACACATTGATCTGTTTGGCATAATTGACGAAAGAGAAAGAGGGAGATTGTTAATGTGAGTGGAGTTACTGCCCTTGAATTGGTGTTCTGGAGGTGTACTGGCAGACATGGGTATTTGGTCAGGATGAGAGAGTCCTATGGAAGCTTTTACAAAAAGTAGTTAAAATTAATAAAATATTTGGTTATAATACTTCATCTAATAATGAGAATAAATAATCAAAAGTTGCAGTAAATTTCAGAGTTTTCAGACAATTGAACTCTTCTTGTTGTTTATGTTGTTCACACAATGTTTTGGCCGATCCATTCTACAGCCTTCTTCAGGTGTAATATCTGAATGTGATGGTATTAAACAGAATTCTTTTCTTTTTTTTTGACCATCTCAATAGCGGCAACGCTTATAACATAGAATTCAGGTGTTTTTGATTCTTTTCCTCATTTGGCCAAGATTTCCATAGATTGTCTTTGTTCATGCTCCCCCCAAAAAACTTAATTCAACATTCCAGAACACAACAGACCCCCTGAGGAAGGCTGGAGGGTTCATGGTTGAAACTTGGAAAATAAACAACAAAGATGAAGATAATAATCCGAATAAACCACATACAATGACCAACCCTTTTTTTTTTGTTTATTTATTACACGATTTTGTTGAAGTGAGGTTAATCTCAATGCTGGATTAATTAAGCAGCATTTGCTGGGGGCCCCACATTTTTAAGAGCCCCGTGTTAAATACTTGCAAGCTACCAATTCCGATTCAGTGATTCTGCTTTTTTTCTATTACAGTAATGCCTTCAACTTTTATGAATGACTGGGTGATTAGGATTAGTGATTTTAGCAAATTATCACTTTTAATTGGGGTTATTATTTTAACACTAATTAATGGCAGTGTGGTATCTATATGATTGAATGAATGAATGGCTTGGCTTCGCAAACAAAGATTTTTGGGATGGTTTTCCACAGCATTTGGACCATAGACGGCGGGGCTAATGTGTGGAATAAACCTCCAGCCTGAGCAGTGTAGTTTTAAGGTGAAGTGTGACTTGCCCAGGGTCGACCCCGCCGTGGATTCCATCCTATGGGCCACTGGAGCTTGCTATGGGGGTCTGTCGCCCCCTTGCAGAAATGTTCTGACAGTAAGGCTGAACTGTGGTTAGACAGAACATGAGCATCCCATAGTTGGTAGAAGCCAAAATAATTGTTATGAAGGTCGATGCTGAAACACGGGATTGAACTAGAGACCTTTTAAATCTTCAGTCTAATGCTCTCCCAACTGAGCTATTTCAGCAATATATGATACATATATGACACATAAATATATTTGAAATATTTGTATTTGAAACTGAAGTCATAGCTACTGCCCAAAAATCAAAACAAAAACAAAGTGATACTATTACTGAAATGTCAGACATATTTGTTGTATTATCTGGCTGTAGAGCAAATGAAAAAGATGTAATTACTTTATTATGTAAGTAAAAAATGTAGGTGTGTTAATATTTGTGTGTATTATCTTGATTCAGGACCCCTTTACAACATTTGCTACATTTACCGAGTTACATGAAGGCCACTCAACCAGTTCTCAAAACATTCAAAATGGCTGTATACTTTCCAGACAGACTTTGTATGTTGCATCGGACTATCTTTTACAAGTTACTGAATACTTTTCTTGTTAAGCTGTGCTCTTCCCATTGAAAACATTAAAAAATGGAAAAATAATCAACGACAGGTCTGGTTAGTCACTTAATAGAAACTGTCATGTAATAGAAATTGGCAGCATGCTGTGTTGGGGGTAATCAATTAAAAGATCGGAAACAGGAGTGATCAATGAATAAGACTACTAAGGTATATGTCAGATGTCATGAATCGCGGTCGCAGCTCTTAATTATTTTATATATGTTTGGAATAGTGTGACAGACATCTGCACAAGAAAGTGACAATGATATTTTTATAGTTAGATACATTTTACTGTCACGTGATCAATATAGTACTATGCTGCCTTCAACTTCTATGAATGACTGGGTGTTTAAGGTTAGCAATTTTAGCTAATTATCATCTTTTAATTGGGATTATTATTTCAACACAGTAATTAATGAGACTGTTTAACTGTGGCATCTATGTGATACATGTATGAAACATAAATGCAAAGACTGAAGTTATATCTGCTGCACAGAAATCAAAACTCAAAAGGAAGTAATACTATTACTGAAATGTCAGACATGTTAAGTACTATGAGTTATTCCCCTTAGGCAGAAGAGTTCTTATCCAAGGGGCACTTATGTTCTAGTCAATGAGCAGCGATATTGCATTGTGTTATTAGTAGATAAGAGAGATCGAGAACACATGTGGGTGTCGTGACCGCAGTCATTGTGAATATAGGAATAAAGGATCTCTATGAGTGCGTAATCTTTTGTTGCATTTTTAATATGTTAATATCTGTCATTATACCAACCTTACAAGACATATTTGTTGTATTATCTGGCTGTAGAGGAAATGAAAAATTACTTTACTGTGCAATTACTTTACTGGTTAATCTGCAACTAAACTTAATTATTTTCCTACTGAAATAATCCCAATTGAATTCAAAGGTATTTTTTCATATTGATTCAAATCGTCTAATTTACCTGTTGAAAAACACAAACAAAAAAAACGTATTTGTAACACTGCATTAAAATCAGCGTTATTTCTTCTGCAAATAATTAGAAACCGTCAACCAAAATTGTCAACATAGGTTTCTTCAGTTTTTAAGTTGGTCTGGCTATCTATCTTTGTATCACGCATATGGGCCACAGCAATGGAGCTAGAGGGATGAAAATTTAAACATTTACTCCTTATGTCTAGAAAAAATATTTTTTTTGTTTTCTGAAAATTCCCGCCTAAATAGGTTTTTAGTGAGGGGTTCAATTTGCAATGTAAGTTTATGCTAAATTGTTACCTTAGTTTGTGTCTTGCAGCATTCATGCTTGTTTTTTGAAAATTCAGACTTTTTAGTGATCACTGCCCAACACAAGTCGAGAGAAGTAACATATTCATTGATCACCCCTTTTTCCAATTTTTTTAATTGATCACCCCCCTCACGCCAAAAGATGTTGTGCACATGTTGGTTTCTATTGAATGACTACCCAGACCTGTAATTGTAAAGATTTCTCTGGAAGCAGGCAACCCTTCTCCGCTACAAATAACCAATTATATTGCATGTGTTTTCAAGCCTGAAGCATTGTGTAAATGATCGTTGTCATCTCGAGAGGCCGGCCGTACAATCCATGGAGTCCTGACCCGAATGAATTCGAGTTTGCTTTGCCATCTTTGATCAATTAAAAACAAAACTGATAACAATCATACAACACAAAATGAAAACCTGAAGTAAAAGATCTCAGAAATGATAAAACGAATGACATTGCTTTCTTCGAGGAGAAATTGAGTTTTTTACAAAATAACAAAATAAAATTCAAAGAATTAATCATTAATTTTGCTGCAGAAAATCATACTTTGTTTTTTTTTAAAAGGCATTTTGTAATTTTTCTCATTTTTTAAAAAGATTTTTAAATAAATGAAATCTAAAGAGAAGGTCTCTTAGATGTGATGCGACATTAGAGGAGCGCAAAGATTGTATGCTTGGATTTAATTTGAATTCTTTGAGGTTAACCATTACAAATTTTATAAACATCTTTCATTGAATGGTGATTTTTAAGAATAAAGTTTACCCATGATGCATTATTCTACCTGAAAGGGATTCAATGATGTAGACTTGATTGAACATAGAATTAAATTTTTTTCCCCCGGCGGGAGAAAAAAACTGGGGACTATCATTCGCTATGGGTGTCTGACGTTGTTATCGTTGTTGTGTCCTTTTTCCCCAATTGAATAACTTTGTTATTCCTTAATATATTTAAATGAAATTTTGTATGTAGGCATGTGGAGAGATTCTATTTGGGGGGATGGTGAGTTATGGCCAATTCGATTGTTTGTTTACATTTTATAAGCAAAAACATTGTTTTTATTTACAATTGGGAAAAATTTCTCAAATCTTGACTGATTTTGCTAAAATTTGGCTATAATGTTGACAAAACCTCAGGAATTGAAAAATGGTGAGTTAGTCGATCAGATTGTTTGTTTTGCCAAAAATATTGAAATTTGGAACTTCTGAACTGATTAGAATGAAAATTGTTATACAGGATCTTGGGCACTTGAAAATATATAACATTTTTAAGAATTTTATGGTTTGAATAAAAGAAAAAAATCGAGTGTCTCTGAGTTAACAGTCATAATAAACAACAAATTGCCATTCTCTCTCGACCATTTTCTGCCGGGGACCTTTTATACTTTTAGGATTTTTTTTTTAGGGGCGGGGTGTTAAAGAAAAAACAAGACAATTAAACTCTAGAATAATACATTTTCAATATCTAGATGACCTTTTTAGACTGGAGGAACCCTTGAAATAGCTTTTTCAAGGAACCCCTGCATGAATGTGTTCAATAATTTTATATGTATTATCATCTAGAAGTAATTATCAGTATTCTACAGTGTACAGGACAGTGTCAGATTAACTATATAGAAAAAGTAGCAAATGCTACGTGTCCCGCATTTTCAAGGGCCCCATATTAAATGCTTGCAAGTTATCGATTCCATTTCAGTGATTCTGAACTTGCTCTATTACTATGGTACTATACTGACCTTAACTTTTATGAACGACTGGTGTTTAAGGTTAGCGATTTTAACCAATTATCACCTTTAATTGGGGTTATTTCAACACAGTGAGGTATCTTTGTGACCCATTTATGATGGGTAAATCCTAAGGAATTTGTAACTGAAGTTATATCCGCTGCACAAAGATAAAAATGAAAACAAAGTAATACTATCACTAAAATAAAGTTACCTTGATGAAAATGCTACCAGTATGGTTTGAAGCATAAATGCATGATTTTAAAACAAAAGGGGGTATAGTTAGTTAGACAGTGGTCACGTGACGGCATCTATTGATTTTTAGCAGCATGCCATGTTGAGGGTGATCAATTCAAAATTGGAAAAAGGGGTGATCAATTAATAAGTTACTTCTCTTGCATTTTGAATTTTCAAAAAACAAGCGTGAATGGTTTGGTTCAAAATTCCCAGAAGGCTACTAACTACGACACCTGAAGAAGGCCAGAGGGTACAGTGGCTGAAATGTTGTGACTATAACAACTAAGATGAGGACACTAGTCTGTGTAATTCTTGAATAAATATGGAAGTTTGCAATTAAAGTTGTAATAAACATCACACTCCTGCTCACTCGATGTTAAAAACAGCATACAAATAAAAAAAATTAAGAGAACTTATGAGACAAATAGAAGTAAATAGATAAATTTAAATAACGGTTATTTTTGCTTATACAGATTTTTAAAAAGGTCAGCTATAAAATGGCTACTTCCGTTTAACTTTAGCAATGCAAATGGCTGACAACATATTGGTTTGTTTTTGGGGCGGGGGGCATTACAATTATGGCTATGACATTGTTTAGGGTTGATGGGTTGATTTTTTTTTATTATGAGATTTAATTATAAGAAGCGAGGCAGATCAATCAATCGTTGCATAACGAAAAAAAACAATTTTATCTTCAGTCAAAGAAGAAACAATGTAATTTATTTTAATTATATAATTCATTTTAAAGAAAGAATTTTATTTTATTTTATCATATTATGTAAGTAAAAAATAAGATTATAGAAAATATATGGATGTGTCTCAAAGGTTAATTAAGATGACAGTATACCAAAAACAATGTTTCTTCTTCGACTTGAAATAGAATTAATGTAAAGTTAAACGAATGTAGCCATATTGCTAAAGCCAACCAGAAGTTAGCCATTTTATAGCTAACCATTTTAAAAACCTGTATAACCAAAATAAATAATGAAATAATGAAAAATAAATAATTTAAAGTACAATTGTTATTGATTTTAATGTATTAAATTGTTTGAATTTTTTTTATTTGGGCGCCATTTTTTTTAAATTTGGAAAAAGGGTCGATCAATGAATAAGTTACTTCTCTCACCTTTTGTTGGTCATCACTAAAAATCAAAAAGCAAGCATGATACAAACTGAGGTATCAATTTAGCATAAACTTACATTGCAAATGGAACCCCCCTCCACTAAAAGCCTATTTAGAGGCTGAATTTTAAAAAAACAAAAAAGTGTTTTTTCTAGACTTAATAAGTAGAAAATGTTTAAATGTTCAGCCCTCTAGCTCCATTGTTGCAGCCTGTACGCCTGATACATACATAACCAGCCAGACCAGTTTAGAAACCGAAGAAACATGTTGACAGTTTTGGTTGACGGTTTCTTATTAGAAAATTAGTAATTTCTATGCAATCTTCCGTAGCAAATTTTGCCAATGGTTTAAAATGATGAAAACGGCATGGGTCCCTTTACCAAAAGATTGCTGAAAAACTATCACTTATTAACCGACTGATTTGTTCTATGAAAGTTTACCATTGAAGTTGCAATAAACCTCATACCCCTTCCCACTCAATGTTAAAAATGGCATACAAATAAATTTTTAATAAAAGAAAATACATAAATTTAATTGTTATTTCTTTGAATAAATTAAATTGTTAAATGTTTTTTATTTGTGCGCCATTTTTAAGAGAGTGGGCTAGGGTGTGAAACTTTACAATCAGGAAGGTCATCGATCGATTAATTTCAAATTAAAAAGTAAATAAATCAAACTCTTTGGTGATAAGATATATGAAAAATAATTTACTTTGTTCAAAACAGAAATTGGGAATTTATGTCGGAAGCATCCGAAGAATTATAAAACATGTTAACAGATCTAAATAGGGAATGTAAAAAAAGTAGGCTTAAAGATGAACAGAACAAAGACAAAAGTAATGTTCAATGATAAAGTCCCCAAAAAGGTCATAAAGATAGATGGAGAGGCTCTAGAAGAGGTTGATGAATACATCTATCTAGGATAGGTAATAAAGCTAGAGAAAGACCATGACTGCAAAATAAAATGAGGCATAACGATAGGTTGGAAAGCATTCGGTATGAATAGACATTTTGAAGAGCACCTTGCCAATGTGCTTAAAATGTAAAGTATACAATGATTGCATAATACCAGCCATTACTTACGGATGCAAAACATGGAAATTAACAAAACGAGCTGAAAAGCAACTTAGAATAGCACAGAGAGCCATGGAAAGAGCAATGCTAGGGATAACTCTAAGAGATAGAAAAAAAATCAACATGGATCAGAGGGAGGACTAGTGTGAAGGATATTACATGGATAATTAAGCAGCAAAAATGGAGATGGGCTGGTCACCTAGAAAATAGAAATGACAATAGATGGAGGAAAGACTAACGCAGTAGGAAAAGACTGGACACAAGATGGAGAGATGAGATAGAAAAGTTTGCCGGTAAGACATGGCAGAGGTTAGCACAATCTAGGTTGTCATGGAAGGAGATGGGAAAGGCCTTTGTCCAGCAGTGGACCTATAACAGCTGATGATGATGATGATCTACAGGATTACCCATCTTTTTTCTTTTTTTTTTTTACAGCAATATACCACCGCCCATTAGGGTAGGTAGTTCAGCTAGTTTGTATAATTGCTCATTTCAGAACTTCAGACAAAAATAAGTCTGAAGATGTTAAGATACAGAAGATAGGAGCTGATATGTTCCCTTTTATGTGACTATAACAACCAAGATGGGAATACTAGTCTTAGTAAATCAGTGTATAAGAATGATAATTACTCAATTCAGATAAAACAAGCCTGGGTGCTGCAAGTTCAAATGCCACTCTTAATTCTATTCCAACTGAAGATGATTACTGCAACTTCTGTATTGTATATATAATAACTGTCGACATCAAGAGCCACATTATATTTGTGCTTAAAATACGAACGTGAGAGTAGAGAAGCCAACAAATTGCAGGACTAAAAAAACTCCTGCCTACCATGAGATCTTCGTTAGCTTAGTCAGTAGGTAGATTCCAGAGTGGACGCAGACGCGGGTTTGATCCCTGCACAGAGTTCGTTTCTTTATTCACATTTAGGCCACTCGTTTAGCAGTTGCTCACAGCCATGCCAGGCAAATATAGGTTCTCAACTAATAAATCTCATTAATTATCATATATAATATATAAAAAAAATATATATAAAATTTCATATTAATTTTTTATTATGTCAAATTGTTTACAACAATGAATTTAATAACATAACAAACTTGGCTGTTGCTCTCGAACATCTATTTTGATTGAAGATGATTACTTCAACTTTTATATTTTTTTGTATAAATGTATTTATTTGTTGTGTGGATGTAAGTGAATCCAACAGAATGGTAAATTTGGTTAGACAATGTGGAAAAGAAAGATTGAGAAAACCGTGTTATGTCTCAAACATATTTATTATCATTAAGATAAATCTTTATGCATTTCGTTGTTGCGAAACGACATCATCAGAAGATAATTGAACATAGCAGAGATGTGCAACCACATTTCATCTCACTTCATTTCCACTACCCAACATGGATGGTGCATGTCTCTGCTATGTTCAATTCTCATTCTGATGATGTCGTTTCATGACGACAAAATGCATAAAGATTTATCTTCATGATAATAAATATGTTTGCGACGTAACACGCTTTTCTCAATCTTTCTTTTCCACATTGTCTTACCAAATTCACCATAAATGTATTTATTTATTAGAATGAAATAAGCCTGTGCGTATCTGTATGATAAATTTTTGTTAATATCTAAAACATCAATTTAGCTCAATCAGTTGGTCATGTGTTCAAATCACGGTATGGGAATTTTATAATATCGGTTTACACCCCTAATTTTGGTGAGGATTGTTCTTGTTACGGTAGTAAAATAAATTCAACTCCAGACTTTGTGCTGGAGTTTGAATAAAGATTAGTTTCTTCTCTGAATTTACTGCATTGTGAACCTTCTGGAACTGATGGCATTTTTATGGTGTCTTTAAGTTCTCTGCAGAAATATTGACAGTGTATTGCGAGATTCTGACTTGTAAATGATGGTTTCTCTGTCATTTCTCTCCCTGGGAAGAGAATGAAACGTGTCTCATTAGTGCGTACGAAGATTGCGACCATAAATCCTTGCGTCTCTGCTGCAATATTCCCTGCTTAATATTCGCAACACGGCTGCCCCCCCGAGTTGACAGTGCACATAAAACAAGTCCATTTAGTAATTCTCCCTTGAAATGAGTTTGTATAAATGTCTGAACTTCGGAGATGAGACCTTGTCATTATTTGATGAGTTATTGGGACTAATATCCTCATCCTTGTTGCTTTTGTCACACCATATTGATTGTCTTCTCAAGCCTTCCTCAGGTGTAAAATAACCTCTGTGAATGAAGTTGGGAGAGCTATATGAGTGGCCGCGCATGATAAGTGCCCGACGCACCATTTTTTAAAAGGTTATATTTTTATTATTTTTAGAGCTACAATGCTCATTTTTCTTATTTTGAAGCTTGAACACTCTACACTATGATTCATAAACCATTATTAAAAGTTGATATTTTCATTATTTTTAGAGCTACTATGCTCAGTTTTTTATTTTGAAGCTTGAACATTCTGCATTATGATTTATAGTGTTCAGTCTTCAAAATAACTGTCCATAGCTCTAAAAATAATGAAAATATCAACTTTAAAAATGGTGCATTGGGCATTTATCATGCACTGCCACTCATTTTTTTCTTCTTCTTTATTCTATGTAATGATAAATAAAATTAAGCAGAAGGTCGTTTTGGGGGGAGTGTTCGTCATTAGTCTA
>VCCN01005781.1:1030040-1042271 GCA_006491835.1 Architeuthis dux
CGCCATTGTCAGGGGAAGTAATTATGCATGGATCCACCCCAACATTTAATGACTAATGATATTGTTTGAAACAGCATGAACTTTTGTCAATAATCCGTGGTGTGGACATATAACTATGACGTGGGGAAGGTAATTGTGCATGGATCCTAAAATTTGATCAGTTCTTCCATAGCTTATTGTCCACCCCTCCACAATATTACATTAAAAAATACAGAAAAATATCTCTCGATCAAAAATAATTCCTGGATCCGCCCCAAAATCTAACCACCTCTTCCTTACACCATTACCCACAAAATTGCTTCCACTAAATTTCAATGAAATCCAGTCAATACTTCCGGAGATATCGTGTGGACAGACTGATGGAAAGACGCAACCGAATTCATATACCTCTCCAACTTTGTTGGCAGAAGTAAATAAATAGCATAATTTAAAATGTATATCTGAGCCAATACTTATATCTCTGTTAATTGGTCAGCAGGAAATGGAAGAAGATATTTTTAAATGTTACAAGCGAGATCTTCAAAAGGTGAGAACATATCCCGTTAATAAGGCTATCAAAATAAACTTTGCTTTAAACTCGTTATTATTAATTTTTTGACTACTATTTACCTTCATCTTAATTTTTTAGTTGCTTTCTTTTTTTTTTAACTGAGTAAAAGTTGTAATAAAAAAAACCCAGCTAAAACATCTAATTAATAACGCTATCAAAATAAACATTGCTTGAAAATGTCGGCCATATTGGAATGGTATGTTTGCCAAAATAGTTATTTGTACTTCCGCCGATAATTAAGGTGGATTTGAAGCTTATTAGGAGGAAGCGAATTTGTTTATCTTGTTTTCATCTTCCGAGTCTCCCCCATACCCGACTTCTCCTTTCTCAGATCGGAAAAGGTCACTTTTATAGAGACATGCACTACTACTTTTCTGATGAGTTGGAACCAGGATGGAATTCAAATTAGAAACCGTCAACCAAAACTGTCGCCAAAACTGTCAACATTTCTTCAGTTTTTAAGTTAATCTTGTTGGCTGGCTACGTATATATCACTCATACAAGTCGTACCAATGGAGCTAGAAGTCTGAAAATTTAAACATTTATTCTTTATTATGTCTAGAAAAAAATGTTTTTTGTTTCTTGAAAATATTCCCCCTAAATAGGTTTATAGTGGGGGGATTCAATTTACAATATAAGTCTATGCAAAATTGGTCCTTTTTGTGTTTGGCAACATTCACACTTTTTTTTTTTTAAATACAGACTTTATTAGTGATCACTGCCCAACAATTTGCAAAAGAGGTAACTTATCCGTTGATCATCCCTTTTTTTAATTGATCACTCCAAAACAGCATGCTGCCAAAAGATGTTTGTCCTGTGATGGTTTCTATTGAGTGACCAACCAGTCTTGTTGGTTTTCTGATGAGTTTCGAACCAGAATGTAGTTCAAATTTTATTTTAGATTTGCTAATGGTGGTTACTTGTAGAGTATTAACCTGAAGGCCACATTATTTGAATATTTCAGTGCTGGGTAGGAGACGGCACTTACCATAGGATTGCCACATCTGAACATTCAAAAAAGAGCAACAGTGGCTGCGATTATGGTTGAAAATTGTTAAAATGCCTTAAATGCTGGATGAGACAAACAAATGCTATGTGTAAAGACATAAGAAAAAGATGTAAAGACAAAAAAAGCTGTAAGAAAAAAATGGTATACTTTCAATATTTCATTTGTAACCAATGTTGTCATCCTGTTTTTCATCATAGATCACACTTTTCAGCTTTTGGTTACTTTTTAGCCATAAACAATGACATATTTTTGAGTTATGAGAAACCGAAGCTCATTTGGGATGTTTTTTTGCCTCTTTGAGGCCTAAAAATCCTAAACGAGAGCTTTCCTGTCATAACCAATGGTGTTATGTCATTTCTATCTAATCATAGATCGCACTTACTGGCAAATTTTCAGTAAAAAATAATGACATGTTTATCAATTATAGGCTTATTTTTGCTCTTTTTTACCCCAAAATACATGGGGTGGGTGTTTAAAAAAAGTGAAATACCTGTTTTTCTCATTGCTTACATACAAATGATTTGGAAAAACAGGAGTTGGGCTTGTACTAAAAAATGCACACGTTTTTCAAATTTTCAATACAATATTATGCCTGTAATAGCAATATGGAAAAGAATAATGCGCAAGACTGAAGAACAAGAAAAAGCAGTACATGCCACTACATTTTTTCAATTTTTATTTAACCTTATCTGCTTGTTTGGTTTTAGATATTTCATGAAAAGAGAATCTGGTCGCTTTTGGCTTGACTATTTCTATGTCTTCTTGTAGTATTAATCTCTTTTTGTCCTTCTACATCCGCTCGGATAGTGTAATGGTTAGCACACCTGAATCCCAGGATCTCCATATGCTTTCCCCAGGCATGTGCCCTGGAGGGTGGGAGACACCCCAGTGTCATTCCATTGTCCGAAGAGACAAAACGGATGCATTTCAAATAGCAATTAACACAATTTTGGCTTTTTATAATCTTTAAAAAAATCTGTTTACGAGGTTAAGCTTGAAAAGGGTTAAAACAGAAAAAGGAAAATGCACATTCTTGTATATAAAATGTAGTATTAATCTCTTTGATTTTATATACTTTTGCTCATAAAATGTCTTGTAGTATTAATCTCTCTTGACCTTGTACAACAGTAATACATAAGAAAGTAATATGTGATCCAGAATCTTTCACTTTCATATGATCCTGTCTACCAATAGGATGGGCGAACTAACCAAAACATGGTTTTGAGAAAATGAGCTCCAAAGTTTGGCGAATTTATAAACCACATAAGACCACATTTTTGCATTGATTTTCATAAAGATTTGTATGAAACCTCAGTATATTGTGTAGAAGATGACTATAATATTATTTTTATATAATATTTCATAATAATTACCAAAACTCGTGTATTAACAACCATATATCATTCCTATAATGGCAAAATATGTAAATATCAATAAAAATAGCAGTGAAAAACTAAAATATAAGGGAAAATACCTTGAAATGGGATGCTTTGGTATTTGTCTGATTATATATCTGATAGAGTATTTTCGGAACAGTGTCGAGTTCGCTCCTCCTAAGATAGATGCCTCATATGAATGATAGCTTTGACAAAAGAATAAAGTATAAAAAAATGAATTAAAGAAATTTACAACAGAACCAATGAATAAAAGATTCATAAAAAATAAGACAGAAGACATTTTACTTATATTAAATGAAAAACAAAATGATCAATTTTAGTTTGTATGGTTAATTTATGATTACTTGGGATTATTTGGGGTTTTATTTATAAAATTTCTCTCTCTAGATATTTAAAAAAAAATGTTTTTATTGCCCTTAGCCGAGCAGGTTGAAGGACCAGTGGTGGGCCTATAGTTGGTGTCATCTGGGGCGGTAACTCATGGTGTTACCCCACTACAGAACTTTTTGTGATATCATATAGACAGACATGCATTTTTGGTGATATTATGTGGTGTGGATATATAATTACAATGTATGGGAGGTAATTGTGCATGGATCCACCCAAAGATTTAATCACTTCTTCCATAGCCTATTTCCCATACTCCCACACAATTTCATTGAAAACCATTGTATACTTTTGGAGATATCGTGTGGATAGTCATTAGCATATACATAAATGTATGAAAAAAAGAAATAGACAAATATCTCTCAATCAAATTTCTGGATCCGCCCCCAAATTTAACCAACTCTTCCCTACCTCATTTCCAACCCTTCCACGGATTTTCATTTCGTATTTTCGGAGACATCGTGTGGACAGACAGGTCTTTTATTAGAAAAAAGAATTACCAAGAAAAATATTTAGGCCGTCATCTTGGTGTCACCCCCTCTGATGGTGTCACCTGGGGCAGGCCGCCCCCTCCGCCCCCACCTTGGTACACTACTGTGCGGGGACCAGATCCCCCACCTCCACATCTGCTCCTGATAAAAAGGCAAACATTTGAAACAAAAAAAGGAAAATGCACCCTTTAATGTCAAATGTAAATTTGTTGTTGCTAAACTACACAAAATTGGATCAATTTTGGTTTGTTTTCTAAAATATCAGAAACTGTCAACCAAAACTGTCAACATAGGTTTCTTCAATATTGAAGCTTGGTTGGCTGGCTTTTTAGCTTGTATGGAGCTAGAAGGCTGAAAATTTCAACATTTACTCCTTATTATGACTAGGAAAAAAATGATTTTTTTTTTTTTTTTTTTAAATAATCCCCCTTAAATAGGTTTTTAGTGGGGATTCAATTTACAATGCTAAATTGGTCCCTTATTTTGTGTCCGGCAGCATTCATGCTTGTTTTTTGAAAATTCAGACTTTCTTAGTGATCAGTGCCCAACAAAAGGCAAGAGAAGTAACTTCATTCATCACCCTTTTTCCAATTGTTTAATTGATCACCCCCAATGCAGCATGCTGCCAAAAGATGGTCATGTGATGATGTCTATTGAATGACTAACCAGAACTGTTCATAGATTTTTTAAAATTTAGTGTTTGAGGTAAAATTGTTCTGAAATGGCAATCAGTTCTAAACTACAGAAAACTGGATAAATTTTGAATTGTTTACTCAAAGATTTGTAGATTTTTTTTTAAATCTAGAGTTTGAGGCAAAAATTGTTGAGTAAAAAAAAATCTTTCCAGCAATCGGTGCACAGGAATCAATGTTTGAACGGTAGTTGTGGTTGGGAATCTGTTGTTTAATGCTGTTTTGACTGGCAGCAATTTGTGAGCGTGAATTTTCAGCAGACGACGATGATGGAGAGAGAGAGAAAGCATGTTGCAAATCATCTTGGTGGCGGGGGTGTGTGGAGGAGAGAGAGGAACTTCAGCCAACAGCTAAACCTGGGTTTTATTTACTGCAAAGGCAGTGAGAAGAATTATAGGAGTTACAGGCTCGTGGAATAAAAGATGCAAATATTCGATAATGAAGGCTTTTCTTTTCTCTCTGCTTTTCGAATGGGAAGCCATCTTGATGGCGGGGAGGGAGCCTCTTAGTCAAACACTTTCTACAAAAGTCTGATTATCGCATTATCAGTGCTGAAAATGATGGAGGGTGGAACGCAGGGGTAGGGCATATACCTACTTCTCAGTTTCCAGGCTTTTTGTATGTTCAATGGGTAGTAATAGAGATATTAGCGTACACTTAGTTCCCAGAAGCCATTTCCATCACTGCGCAGTATTAGAAACCTTTAACCAAAACTGTCAACATAGGTTTCTTCAGTTTTCAAGTTGGTCTAGCTATGTATGTATGTATCATATTCAACATTTAGTGAGATTTGATGAAAAAGGAAAATTTGCAATAAATAGACATGCACTAACACTTGATTGGTGAAAAACAACCCCAAATGCTGAATTAGTATTTATGCAATTCATGTACGTACAAATATATCCTTGTTATCATAGGCATATGGGAATGCATACAGGCCACACCAATGGAGCTAGAGGCCTGAAAATTTCAACATTTACTCCTTATGTCTAGAAGAAATGATTTCTTTGGGTTTTTTTTAAAACTTCCCCTTTAAATAGGTTTTTAATGAGTGGTTCTGTTTGGAAAATTAAGTTTTCACTAAATTGGTCTAAGGGACTTTCACACTTGTTTTTTTGAAAATTCAGACTTTTTAGTGTCCAACAAAAAGCAAGAGGAGTAACTTATTCATTGATCACTCCTTTTTCCAATTTTTTAATTGATCACCTCCAACACAGTATGCTGCCAAAAGACATTGGTAATGTGACAGTTTCTATTACGTGAATAAACAGAGCTGTTCCTATTATTTACCCATGTTGGATTTGTTTGTTCTCCCAATCAACCAAGATTCCGATATTTGTATATTGAGAGAAACTTAGGTATTTGCCTGAGGATTAGGAGATAGCTTTGGGGAATTGAAAATAAACAATGACTGGATGTTGCAGGTTCAATATCCAGAGTTCAATTGTCTACTCTAGTTTGATCTCATTAGAAACTGTTAACAACAGTTCTTAGTTGGTATGGCTTGCTATGTATGACATGCATACAGGCTGCACCAATAGAGCTAGAGGGCTGAAATATAAAACATTTACTCCTTATTTTCTATAGATTTGAAAAGAGTCATTAATATTCAAATGGTGCTAGATGAATTATTGGCTATTCTAAAAAAAAGAGGGAGAAGGAGGAAAATTCCATCTAGGAACAACAAAGGAGTGACCAGGTCAAGTTTGGGAAAAGAAGGGGTCCAAAAGATCTGAAAAGAAAAAAAATCAATCCTTTGCTGACTTGAAAAACTGTTGAAGCAGTGAAACAAACATTGTCAGCTCCGAACATTTTGGTTTCAATATGGAGTATATATTTATTTTTTTTTTTCATAAGATACATTGTGTCGTGACGGAGAATGAAGAGGGGTGGAGAGAGATAATGAGAGCCGACAGACTGTTCTTAACAGGGACATTGGTCTTGTGTTTTCCCAGGCCCGGGTAGTATGTCTCTGAGGGCGTCCAGTGTCTCTCTGCCTTTTATGAGGGCCTCTGTGTTGCTTTTATCAGTCGAGAACGCCCACACTGATTTTCCAGCCACCACCTGCAAGTTCAGTCAACATTCTGTTCATGACTTTTCAACCTTGGTCTTTCTTCCGGTTCCTGACACCTTGCAGTTTGGAGTCTCCATTGATATCCTGTTTACTTTCAACACCTGTGGGGGTCAAATCTGTGACCTCTGCCCAAATCTCCAACACTTTTCCAACTTCCTTGGCAGAGGTAAATAATCTGGATGTTCCCGTTACCCTGCAGAGTTTGGGCAAGTTTTTAATTGCCCCCTTTTGGTTTCTATCATCATTAGATTGTAAAATTCTACAAAGATCCAAAAGAGGAATTGTTGATTTTCCACTCGGGTTCCTCCAAAGTTGCTTCTGGCCAACATGTTGAAACATTCTCAGAAGATAATTGTTCGAATTACACTCTTCTGCTAAAAAGAATCTGTCAAGTAAATGACATTTCGATCAGTGATTTGTGAATTTCTTCAGGGAAAGAAGATTCCGAGTTGTGGTGGTAGTAGTATAATCAGTAATCTTTGCTTTGATGACTTACGGATGCGAAACATGGAAGTAAAACAACGCATAACGATAGGTTGGAAAGCATTTGGTATGAATAGAGACATTCTGCAGAGCACCTTGCCAATGTGCTTAAAGTGTAAAGTATACAACGGTTGCATAATACCAGCCATGACTTACAGATGCGAAACATGGAAATTAACAAAACAACTTAGACTAGCACAGAGAGCCATGGAAAGACCAATGCTAGGGTTAACTCTAAGAGATAGAAAAAGATCAACATGGATCAGTGTGAGGACTAGAGTGAAGGATATTATACAAATAATTAAGCAGAAAAAGTGGAGATGGGCTGGTTACCTAGCAAGAAGAGATGACAATAGATGGGAGAAAAGACTAACCAACTGGTGTCCATGGGACAGTAAATGCAGTAGGAAAAGACCAATCACAAGATGAAGGGCCGAGATATAAATGTTTGCCTGTAAGACGTGGCAGAGGTTAGCACAATCTAGGTCGTCATGTAAGGAGATGGGAAAGTCCTTTGTCCACCAGTGGACTTATAACGGATGATGATGATGGCAGTGTTTAACCAGCAGAGAGAGGCTCCGAAAGGCATCCAAAGCTCCAAAACGTATAATTTTGTATGAAAAAGTATAATTAAACAAGATATTCATCAGAAATTAACACAATAATGAGATTAAAAGTCTGTCTTTTGTTCTTTATTAAAACATCAGAAGCAGTATTCCCATCGTACCTTGACAAATTCATGGTGCGCAATCTGATAAATAACAAATTAATGGCTTTTAATCTCATTATTGTATTAATTTCTGATGAATATCTTGTTTAATTATATTTTTTCATAAAAATTCTATTTTTCGGAGCCTTTGTATGACTTTTGGAGCCTCTCTCTGCTGGTTAAACACTGCCGTAGTTTTATGTATGGCAAAGCAGGGACTACCAAATCATCATATACATCATACGAGCCATGGCTGTCATACTCATAGTAGCAGCCATCAGCCTCTCTCCCTTCTCACCCTCTTATTAAACTTTATTTTCTCCCCTCTCTCTTCTTACCGTTTTATTAAACTACCTACAATTTCTTTTCTCCTCTCTTCCTAACCTCTTATTAAAGAGAGAGGGCAGAAAAGAAACTGCGGTTGTTTAATAAAAGTGGAGGAAGAGAGAAGGCAGAAAAAAATGTTAGGTAGTTTAATAGGGGATAGGAAGGGAAGAAAGGAAAGTTAGGTAGTTTACTGAGGGAGTAGGAAAACTTTTGTATATGAAAACTAATTCATGTTTGTATAACATTTAGATAAAATCATGGACGGGCAACAAAGATTGGGAGGGGTACAAGCAGAGGGTGGGAGAAAAGCAAAGGCATAAGATAATGGATAATCTTAGTTGTCAACACCCGTGGAATTTCCCTATGTTAGTTACTATTAATGTAAATCATAAAAGAACTTAACAGTTTCTTCTATAGATTTATTGAAACTTCTGACCAACATTTTGCCCAAACTCATTTGAAAGAGTAATTTTAAAAATAAGATGAAAGCTAAGACTCTATGACAGGGGTTCTCAAACTGGGGTACACGTACCCCCAGGGGGATGCAAGGTTTGTAAAAGTATAAACCAAATTTTGTGCAAGATTGTCAATTGAGAATGATATGCAGACATGTCTCTCTGAAAGTCTGCCTAGAATTGAGTTACCTGGAAAGAGCCAGCCAAACTCATCCATCTCATTAAAATAATAACATTAAACTAAATGAAATTACTAACAAATACTCACGTCTACTGTCTGTTCTGTAGTGTACTGTCTTATACTATATTCTTCACAAGAGTTACGCCAACACTGCCGAACAGAACGAAGGGGTATGCTCACTGGCAGCGCAAACCGGGCATTGCCTGGGCTCCTAGAAGCCTCGCCCAGGCTCGCAAAGTTATCTTGAATAGACAACATACTGAGAACCTAAATGTTGAAGACATCGTCCTTCGTTTCATGGCAAAACACTGAAATAGAAGAAAAGCTGTTGTGGAGTTTGTGTTACTGCAACTCGTAGAAGACGTTGCCATCTTTTATGTCTCATTCTTTTTATTTATTGTAACTTTGCAATTACATTCAGAAGTGACTTTGATTTATTATATAAAACTCCTATTATTACTTATATAAAACTCCTCATCAAAATAAGTCCACTGCTGGACAAAGGCCTTTCCCATCTCTTTCCATGACGATCTTGTGCTAACCTCTGACAAGTCTTACCAGCAAACTTTTCTATCTCATCTCTCCATTTTGTGTCTGGTCTTTTCCTACTTCATTTACTGTCCCATGGGCACCAATCGGTTAGTCTTTCCCCCCATCTATTGTCATCTCCATTTTTGCTGCTTAATTAGTTGTATAATATCCTTCACTCTAGTCCTCTCTTTGATCCATGTTGATCTTTTTCTATTTCTTAGAGTTATCCCTAGCATTGCTCTTTCCCTGGCTCTCTGTGCTATTCTGAGTTGGTTTTCAGCTCGTTTTGTTAGTTTCCATGTTTTGCATTCATAAGTCATTATTACTTATATAAAAACATTGCCTGTCCTCATAGTTTTCTGTCTGAACCTTACTTGGGCTGGTACAAAACATTGGCGCCGCCACTCAGTACACTGGAAGGAAAAGTTTGCAAACCCCTGCCCTATGACGTGTTTAAATTTGGAGGTGGTATCCTTTCTTTGTCATCCATCACCATTAGTGCCACAAACCCGGACAGAAATGAGTTTTATGTAAAGCAAGAAGTTCTGGTAAGAAGTTGCTAAATTTAGTTGTTCTTGATTCTGTGAGATTCAAGAACTCTTTAGTGCTGAAGACCAACATTGGTCTCTTTTGTTTGAACAATCAAATCTCCTCTTCCTAACAGCAACATGAAGATTTTAGTGCATTTATTTTAAAAACTAAAATTAGTAATTTCTTTCTGAATTTTTTAGATGAGGGAATCATCAATATGTATAGAGTTATAGAATGTTTCGGCCGTTGTACCCTACAGCCTTCTTCAGGTGGGTATCATAAATGGGGAGGGTTCAGAATACTGGGAGTTGAATGTTCTCATTCTGCTGTCTATTTTTGGTTGGGAGAGGTCCTTAAGTCATAATCATGTTGCTGGTCATTTTTGGTGTCAATTTTGGACACCAAGCAATTCTAAAATTACCCACGTCTTTTCTTGAATTATACATCTGACAAGTCAGTGTTATTTAATAACCAACATTAGTTCTGAGAAATATACAATCTTGTGCGGATAAAACATCTTTTACTTAAATGAATAATTGAAAAGCTGCAGATAGCTTGAATGACTTGGTGCTACAAGGCAATATTTTTACTTTTGGCCTTTTAGCAGATTAGAAATAGAATTATAGCAACAACTCGATATGGATATCAAACATTTGCTACTCATATGCCAAGAATATGCATAGTTATTAGTTAATGTGATGTCACAACATATACATTTTTAAACACAAAACGGCTGCTGAAAAATCAAGTTACCAAAGAATATATAGCAAACTATTTTGACTGGAATTGATTTACATTCTTTTTATTTCATGTTTCCTTGCAAAAAAGTGACAGATTTGTATTTTGAATAAATCTATACTGTTGCTGTGAATGGAGAAGAGAGAAGCTTGCTTTATCATAGCTAAGGAAAGTGCAGCTTCATCAAATTAATATATCATAGTTCAATAAAATCTTTAATTTGTATTGATAATTAAAACCACGTTTTCTTCAATCAGTGAAAGAATATTCAATATAGTTTTCATAGGCCTCATCTATTTCATAGATCAGTTGTTTTATCACAAACAATCGATAAATCAGGGTGATGCTCAATAGTAAAACTACTCTTTGCAATCTCCTTACTAGAATGGGTCCCTTATGGGGGAAGGGTCTGACAAAATTTGCATGTAACATCCCATATGTAGAAAAGTATATAAGTGGGAAACCAGCTGTCCCCTTAAAGTCAGACACAAGAGGAACATAAGAAAGCCATAGCCACAGGAGAAGTGGAAAAACTGGTATGGCGGACCATATCTGGAGTGAGAAGAGTACACATTACCTACTCCGGGATGAGGTTCAGATAATTGACAAGGAGCATCGTTTGGGAGTGAGGAAGTTGATTGATGTTGCATATACTGGTTTGTCATCTATTAACTCTGTATTCGGCTTTTAACTGAAATTAATGTGGCTTCTTTTTGTATGAATATTCTATGAAACCAAACATTCACACTAGAAACTTGCCTGGTCGGAGTTGCTTTTTTGTATGAATATGCTATAAAACCAAACATTTATGCTACAAACTTGCTTGTTTGAATAAGAAAAATCTTCCAGTTGGGTAAATGGGTAAAATAGCAGGACAGACTGGGCTCCTCAGGCTGGTAAGGCAATTATAATGCTGCTAGCTCAAAGTGATACGAGATGGTGTTCTTTTTTTTACTCTTTAAATATTCAACCCAGCTAGTTTTATATATTACAGTTGTTTTATCACAAACAATTGATAAATTTATTGTCATTTCAATAATAACCAACCTTAGTACCAAAGAATATACTGGCGGGAAAAGAAAAGAAATCTTTTATTTAAAGGAATACCTGAAAAGCTGCAGATACATTGAATAATTCTTACATTTGTAGCAGATTTGTCACAACACTCGTTCTCTTCAAGAACAAAGACCAAATTTTCTCGGAAAAGATGTGAGACGACGGTTGTGGATAATTTACGAGTCTCATTAACTCTGTGTTGGAAATAAAACAAAGGCCGTTAAAACTATAAACGTCTCTTTCCCCCTCTGTTAGTAGACCCTAAAGTTTTCGTTATTGTTTTTCAGGCTTTCCTGCTTGCCTTTGATTTTGTGCGATACTATTATTGCTAGTTAGAAACTGTCAACCAAAAATGTCAACAATCGTTTCTTCAATTTTTAAGTTTGGTCTTGATGGCTGGCTATGTATGTATCATGCGTACAGGCTACACCAATGGAGCTAGAGGGCAGAAAATTGAGACATTTACTAGAAAAAAGGAATTTTTTGTTTTTTTTAAATTCCCCCTAAATAGGTTTTTAATGAGTTGTTCAGTTTGGAAAATTAAGTTTTATTATGTCTAGAAAAAACTTTTATTTTGAAAATCCCCACCCCCTAAATAGGTTTTTAGTGTCACCCACTAA
>VCCN01005781.1:1065435-1079834 GCA_006491835.1 Architeuthis dux
TCCAATTCATAGTAGATTTGTAACTTAATGCACTAAATTCAAGGTATATGTATTACTCCATGTCTTTCTGTCTGTCCACACAATATCTCCAAAGGTTTTCAATGAAAATTAGTGGAAGGGTGGGCCATGGGCTAAGGTAAAAGTGATTATATTTTGTGGGGTGGATCCAAGGATATTTTTTCATTTGTGTACTGCACTGGCAAAGGTATACACAGTCTGAGAGCTTACTAGTTTTAGAGATTTCTGTTTACATTTATTTTTTAAAAACATATAGAAAATCAATCGGAAATTTTTCAGTGTCAAATATACACTTGTATTTTTAAAATCTACTAAAATTAATCTAATTAATGAAATTTAATAAAACTTTCAATATTTATTCATTGATTAGTTAATTTTTTTTTATGAAAATGATACTTTATATAAAAAAGCATTTAGTTGAAAAAATATTTTTTATCTTTAATTTTATGACATCACAATAGATATTGAGGATAATCGAATGGCTTTTACATTGTAAAAAGGTAAATCCCTGAAGAATTTAAATCAACTGAATTTTTTTTCTAAAATTGGTCCAATGAGGGTTAATAAATGCTCTGAAATATTTAAAACTGTAATACAAACAAAAGTGAAGCTTTGCTTAGCAACTTTTTAGTTTTATTTGTTAAAACATAAAAAGTAGAGTTATGGTGTTTAACTGCCTTTGTTGACAATTTACTTTATAAAATGTAGACCGACTGCCTACTCTGAGTAATTACTCATGGCACGGGCCTGGTATATGTATAATACCAGCTATGACTTATGGATGCGAAACATGGAAATTAACAAAATGAACTGAGAACCAACTTAGAATGGCACAGAGAACCATGGAAAGAGCAATGATAGGAATAACTCTAAGAGATAGAAAAAATCAACCTGGATCAGAGGGAGGACTAGAGTGAAAGCTAATTAAGCAACAAAAGTGGTGATGGGCTGGCCACCTAGCAAAAAGAGATGACAATAGATGGAGCAAAAGACTAACCGATTGGTGCCCATGAGATACTAAACACAGTAGGAAAAGACCAGACACAAAATGGAGGGATGAGATAGAAAAGTTTGCCGGCAAGATGTGGCAGAGGTTAGCACCATCTAGGTCGTCATGGAAGGAGATGGGAAAGGCCTTTGTCCAGCAATGGACTTGTAATGGCTGATGATGATGATGATATATATATTGTTGTAGTTGTTTTTGTGGTTTATTCTTGTAGTCTCCTGGTGGAGCATAGGCCGAAACCACACTTTGTCAGCGGACAACTCTGCTCAGCTGGGGCCCATCTCAGTCTTGCGGGTTTTGTCTCACTCTCGACTGATCTTCTCCGGGTCCGCTTTTGGCCTTCCAACCCTTCTCTGTCCCCTGGGGATCCCATCCTGGTTTTTGCCTTTGTTGTTAGATTGTTCGTCGAACTGGTTTCTCGTCGGCTTTCACCAGCAAACGTCATGAGCTGGGGTGACGTTGCTGCAGTTTCAGTAGCAAGTAGGTTTTGCTAGCCCAACCGTCCTCTTTTACCAGGGCTTAGGACCGGCAAGATTGCCCAAAAAGAATCTCTCAGCAGAGTTATATATGTATTTGTACACTGTATATTTGGTGGATAAGGTGACCTTCAGATAAGACGAGATTCCAATTTCAGTCTGAATTTCATGGTTTTACCTCATCTAAACTACTAAACAAATTCCGGTCAGTGAGCACCAAACAACTGATACAGTGATATACCAATACAATACAATACCTTGATGTGCTGTGTGAGTTTGTGATCAAAGCATGAAATAAAGTGAAAGTAAAGACTGTAATAACATCTTTCAAAAAGTGCACTGTCTGTACTGCAATGGATGGTACGGACAATGATTTATCGTGGTACACTGACAACGAAACTCAAGCCGTCTTATCAGATTCAGACTGGGAGTATGTTTCGGGTCATTGTCTTGTTGGAAGATGAATCGCCTATGTCTAAGCTGCAACAGAATAGGAAAAATGCCAAGAGGGTCGATTACTTTTGCGTGCAACTGTATTTGAACACTTAAAGTAGTCTTATGGACAGATACACCAATCTCCAAGTGGAACTTTTCAGCTCCTTTAGGGTTATCTTTGGTCTCTTTGTTGACTCTCTGATTAATGCCCTCCTTGGATCCGTGAGCTTTGGTGAGTAGCCCTCTCTTGGCAGGTTTGTTGTCTTTCCATTTTGTAATAATGGATTTAATATTGCTCCATGGGATGTTCAAAGTTTGGGATTTCTTTTTATTACCCAACCCTGGTCTATGCTTCTCCACAACTTTGACCCTGACCTGTTTGGAGAGTTCCTTGGTCTTCATGATGGCGCTTGCTTGGTGGTGTCCATTGCTTAGTAGTGTTGCAGACTGTTGGGCTTTTCAAAGCAGGAGTATATATACTGAGATCATGTGACTGTTTCTTTATTTTCTGTAAAGTACAAATAATTTGGCACAAGGCCATTTTGGGGGAATGGGGAGATGGCTGGTCATTATTTTGTCTATCTTACTCTTAACTAGTTTCATTCGTGACCCATTCATTCTTTAAATAATCCTTTCACCATAAGAATTCGTTTTTCTCCTTCCAATCTTTTCCATTCACCACAATATCACAATTACTCTGTGGACTTAAGCTATTTAAAACCCCTCAGTGAGATCATGTGACACTCAGATTGTACACAGGTGGACATTAATTACATGACTTGTGAAGGTTATTTGTTGCATCTGATCTTATTTAGAGGTTTATAGTTGAATACTTATGCACGCACCACTTTTCAGTTTTTTTATTCTTTTAAAACAAGATTTTTCAAAAATGTCACCAATTTGGACTATTTTGTCTAGGTCCATAGCATAATTTTTAAAAATCCATTTTGATTACTGGTTGTAATGTAACAAAATAGGAAAAATCCCAATGGGGTCGAAAACTTTTGCTTGCCACTGTATGTATGAAAGAGTTCATTATTATGTATTCTTTCATTTATTTTTTTTTGCATTTTGTGGACTGCAGTTTCGACTTGTGTCATCATCAACGTATCTTTTGGAAGTGAGAAAAAAAATTCATTCCGAGTCATGAATATCTATTGTTGTTTGTATTGTTGGGGCCTTTGGTTAGTGTATATGTGGGAATATAGGAAGCATCAGATTTATGTTTCAGACCATACAACTTTATTTGAATAACGGATGCAATGATTTCTTGAGAAGAAGACTTTTCTATTTTCCAATGAATTCCTTCCTCTTTGATGAAAACAAAATCCTGAATTTCCAATAAGAATCTCAGTGTATTAACCCTTAATTTCATACCACTCCTAATTGACAGTGGAACTCTTCTGTGGTGGAAACAACATTTGTTAAAATTATTATGACAGTATCAAAAATAAATAAAACAAGCCTTGCTGCTACAGAGTCAAATTTCTATTCCGACTGAAGATGATTAATAAATAAAAAAATTATAAAATAAATTTTGTTAGTATAAATGTATTTATTTATTAGAATGAAATAAGCACTCTTAGATAGGTAAAACTTGTGTCCATTATTTGTGGCTGGATATCATTACGGACTCGGAGGAACAAAACCTCCAAATGAAAATGGCTTTTCTCTGCTGTCATTGGTTCATTTAATGCTTTTTCTTTTGTTGTTGTCGATGGACAGCAGAGAATGCGTGTCTGCTGCCCTTTCATGACTCCTTCATATCCTGTCTGCCGTTATTGTCTTGCATCAAGTAATTTGCTGTCCTAATTAAATAAAAAAAACACTGCACGCACTTTTCTGCTTGAAGTGATCTGCTGGTCTGCGTTAACATTCACCTTTATTTGAGGACAGCTTCTTTAAACTTTTCAGATGCGTTTTTTGGGGCATCCATTTTTTTTGTTATATATTCTTTCTTTTTTTTTTCCATTTTTATTTTTTTCCATATTTTTTTGGTGGCGGGGGGAATCCATTTTCTTTTGCATTCCTTGTTATTTGCCTTGTCAGAAACCATCAACCAAAACTGTCACCAAAGGTTTCATCAGTTTTTAAGTTGGTCTGGCTGACTGTGCATCATGCGTACAGGCCACACCAATGGAGCTAAAGGGCTGAAAAATTTCAACATTTACTCCTTATTATGTCAACTAAAAATAGTTTGTTTTTTTGAAAATTCTTTCCCTTAATAGATTTTTAGCGGGAGGGGTTCAATTTGCAATGTAAGTTTATGCTAAATTGATCCATTAGTTTGTAACATTCATGCTTGTTTTCTTTTTAAATTTAGACGTTTTTAGTGATCACTGCCCAACAAAAGCCGAGAGAAGTAACTTATTCATTGATCAACCCAGTTTCCAGTTTTTTTTAAATTGATCATACCCAACACTGCATGTTGCTAAAAGGCATTGGTCACATGATGGTTTCTATTCAGTGACTAACCAGACCTGGTTTTTCTTTTTGCATTCCTTTTGGGAGGGGGGGTATCCCTTTTTTTGGCAATTATTTTTTCCTCTTGTAAACTGGTTATTTGCCTTTGTCAGCCATTTTTATTTTATTTTCCTGGACAAAAAATTACCAAAATAGGAATCAATATCAACTCTCCCCGTGGTCTCCTGACCTTTCCCCTCTTTTTCTTTGCATCCTCCATTTTGATTTTTCATTTACAGCTTTGAACATCCAAAAGTCTCACAATTTGTCTTTCTTTTTTTTCCTAGTTGAGCATTAAAGTCAGAATGATTTATGAAATAGACTCTAATGTAAACCCTGCAAGCTTTCAAATTATCTTTTCATCTAAAGAACATCCAAGGGAATATTTAGTCATAAACAACAAACAACATTTAGTTATTTACTTTTTTTTTAAAGTTGTAATTTGAAAATTGATGACCTCTTTTCAGCCGTCTAATATTTTTTGCTTTTGGATGATAATTAATTTCTAATAATTTTAGGGCTGGAAAGTCCTGCGGCCATTTCAGTCAAGCCTTGTGAATCTGACCAGTAACAGAAAGTGGTTAGAAAGAAACTTGCATGGTACTCGTTAAAAATGATGGGTTAATTTATATATGGATAAATAGTAGATGGGAGTAGACAATGTGGAAAAGAAAGATTGAGAAAAGCGTGTTACGTCTCGAGCATATTTATTATCATGAAGATAAACCTTTATTCCTGCAAGCAACTTCATCAGGAGAAATTTGAACATTGCAGACAAATGCACTAAAAGGCTGAAAGTTCTTTGTGGGTCTTTGAGCTGGTGGGATGTGGGTGGCTCAAAGAACTTACAACTATCCATGCCGGATAGTAGAAATGAAATGAAATGAAGGGTGTTTTCTATGCCTGATTCATTAGAAAACACTCTTTTTTATTATTCTGCATGGATAGTTGCATTTGTCTGCAATGTTCAAATTTCTTCTGATGAAGTCGCTCGCAGCGACGAAATGCATAAAGGTTCTGTTGGATTCCCTTACATCCACATAACAAACATATGTATAAATAATAAATTATACAAACTAGCTGAACTACCCACCCTAATGGGCGGTGGTGAATTGCTGTAAAAACAAAGGTGGGGGGGTAATCCTGTAGATAAGCAGCGAACATTCCTAATTTCTGTTTTGAACAAAGTAAATTATTTTTTATATATATCTTATCACCGAAGAGATTGATTTATTTACTTTTTGTTTATTTTTTTAATTTGAAATTAATCGACTCACTGACCTTCCCGATTGTAAAGTTTTACAACCTAGCCCACTTGATTTTTAAATGGTGACTTTTTCTAAAAGATTTTTATTTCTCTCCGTACCAGGCCTGTGCACACTTGAGGTGTGGATGGACATACGTGTTATATAGTATAAGGAATGAGTCCTTGTCTATATATGAAGAGGTATGCTTAATCAGTCCTAGCACCCTGTTCGCCTTAGCAGCAGCACTGGCAATATATTTGGAGAATGATAGTTTATCAGTTACTATGATACCAAGATCCTTTTCATCATTTACAATATCTAGTATATTTCCATTCATACAGTAATTGTAACACTGATTTCTATTTCCTACGTGTAACACCTTACATGTATCTTCATTAAAAGCTAATAACCATTCTCTTGACCATCACATTAATTTATCTAGATCCTCCTGAACTTTTACTTGGTCAACCGGCGGCAAGACTGGATGGTTCAATTTGGTATCATCTGCAAATATTTTATATTTTATAGATAAGCATTGTATCTGGTGGTAGATCATTAATAAATATTTAAAATACTACTGGTACAAGCACTGACCTCTGTGGCACACAACTACTTACACACATCCACTCAGATTTAGAACCATTCACACTGACTTTCTGTTTCCTACCCCGCAGTAAGTCTTCCAGCCAACAAGTTAGTTTGCCAGTTATGCTACATCTTTGTAGTTTTTGTAAATCAGTTTACAATGAGAAAATGAAAGGACATCCTAAGGAACATTTTGGTACTCTAAATGTAGGATCATGGATGGGGGGTGCATGGTAGGCTGGACCCCGGACTAAAAATATTTGCCAATTGAATCCTCATCAATATCTCAGGCATCACTGGGATGAGCAAAGTGAACCCGTGCACCTGGGGTTCTGTAAGCCTCAGTGGGTATTTTGACAAGGATAGCTAATGTTAAGTATTTTGAGTTATTCCTCTTAGGCAGGAGAGTGCTTATCAACTTCTGGTAAGGGGGCACTGTTTTACGTTCTGGTGAGGCGAGCTGCCATATTGGTTTTAGGAGATCGAGGAAGACACATGTGTGTCTTTGACTGCAGTCATTGTAAATATGTATGAATAAAAAATCTGTGTGAGTACGTCTTTTGTTTGCATTTTTAATCTGTTAATATCTGTCATTATACCACCCTTACAGTTAATGAATAAGGTCTCTGTTAGTAAATATTGAACATACAAAAAACCTGGAAATTGAGAAATAGGCATACACTGTCCCTCAACCCCGCCTTTCTACCACTGCCAACTTTCCCCAATCATTTGCACTAACTGAAGTCAACTATAAAAGAAGTCTATTCGTTTTTTGTTTTTTTTGCAGTCACTTTTTTGATAGCGTGCTACTGACCGACATGCAGTATAGAATGTATGTGGCCACTACAATCCTCAATCCAAATCCTCCTTCCTGTCTGAAGATATTAAGAGCGAAGCAGCCAAGATTCTGCGTGCGTATCTGCTGCAAGTTTTGAATCTCTGAAACCATCATCTCACTGATATACATAAGCTCTACAGCTTAGAAATTCATGCTGGATGCTGAGTCTCGGCTAATATTGGCCAATCATTAATGATGGGGAAACAATAGATAATAATAGTTGGCATGACAGCCAAATAATTATGTTGGTTCATTTGGTTTAGACTAGAAAACATTGTCTGAATTATAGAAGTGAGGAATTATCATTATTATATATGTGTTCTCCCGTGTCTTTCCTTTCGTCTTACACATGATATCTCCAAAAGTCCTCAATGAATTTCAATGAAATTTTATGGAATGGTGGGCCATGGTGTACATATGAATTGATTAAATTTTAGAACAGATCCATGCAGTATTACATTGTATCCATCTGCCCACACCACACAATATCTCTAAAAGTTCTCTGTCTGTCCAAATTATATCTCCAAAAGTTCTTAATGAATTTCAATGAAAGTTTGTGGAAGTGTGGGCAATAGGCTATGAAAGTGATAAAATTTTGGGTCGGATCCATGCACAGTTACCTTCCCTATTTCGTAGTGACAATGGCGTTGGCAGAGGTATGCGCTCTCCGAGTGTATTCTAGCTATACACTGATTTACTCAGACTAGTGTCCTCATCCTGGTTGTTGTAGTCACAACATTTCAGTCGTTGTATCCTCTGACCAAAAGAGTCAATGCTGCCGGGCACAAACTAAGGGATCAATTTAGCATAAACTTACATTGCAAATTGAGGGAAGGAATTTTCAAACTGTTTTTAGTTGAAATAATAAGGAGTAAATGTTGAAATTTTTCAGCCCTTGTGGCCTGTACACATTATACAACTTAAACACTGAAGAAACCTTTGGCGACAGTTTTGGTTGAAGGCAAATAATAAAAAACCTATTTAGGGGGATATTTTCCAAAAACCAAAAAACGTTTTTTCTAGACATGATAAGCAGTAAATGTTTAAATTTTCAGGCTTCTAGCTCCATTGGTGTGGCCTGTACATACATAGCCAGCCAGACTAACTTAAAAACTGAAGAAACCTATCTTGACAGTTCTGGTTGAGGGTTTCTAATTAGCAACTAGTAGTTTTAAGCAGAGTTTTTGAGAACTTCTCAACTGAAGGAAAAATGCATTTTGTTGTCAATGACTCCAGTCTCATTCCGGCACATGAACATCAGCTTTCAAGAAATAAACCGATCAATCTTCATCCTATCCTAGAATGATGAACTTTGTTGTTTTGTTCATTTCTCTCAGCCGAGAGAATGGTATGTGCACGTAGCATTTTATTTTTTCCACAGATCACTGCGTCTTGTCTCTCCCGTTTTTCATTGAGGCTTTTTTTGCTATAGACTGGTTTTTGTTGCTTCCTTCCTGTTGTTGCCGTCACTTAAACTACCAAGAAGATATGTCGTCGGAAAAGTGCACCACGGTGCACACAGCACGTTACTTGTTATAGAAATAAATGCAATGGTGTGGGAGAAGGGGGTCAGTGGATTTCTGAAAATACAAAATTTGGTTTGGGCAGAGTTGGAATGACAAATTAATTTTTTGTCTCCTTTTAAAGAGTACCAGTAGAGTATGTGAGGAGGTTGGTTTGAAATATTATGAAATACTATGCAAGCGCATAGATTCCTGTGGCTTTAAGTTAAAGTATTTTCATCAATGACGGCTCAAAGTGGATGTTTATATATGTATGGATTAATGTTTATGCTTAATATAAATAAACATGCCGAAGCAAGCTCCCAACAGCCCCCATTCCGTTTCCGGTCAAAAAAACAAGGGCTGGAAGTGAGAGCTGGTAAGGCTATCGTCCTGTAAGCATATCTTTTGTTCTCTCTCCGTTCTTTTCTAAACACAGCTAAAATACAGTTCTAACCAAACACGTTAGACACTACAGCTAAAACAGAAAAGAACAAACAAAGACATAATAATACAAATAACATAACAATGGTGGCTACTGTAGTCTTTGAATATTGATTCTACAGTACTTTCTGAAATGAGTTTTTATAATTCTTTGCAGCAAAATGTATTAAAAGCCAATCAGAGCTTGTAATAGGCCCAGGCCAGATGCAAAACATAGGCCTCAGTTAAGACTGCTCCTAGGCCAATCTATTGTGAGCACTCTGACTTCACATCACCCCCCCCCCCACTTCATGCTATGCCTCTAGGCTCTCCTATGAGCTGCCGTATGGCCAAACCATGTTGGATACATCGGTTCACATAAGATCATCAAAGTTAAGCAGCGTCAAGCCTGGTCATTACCCAGAGGGAATATCAGGGGCCTTATGCTGCAACAAGATTGTTTTGTTGCCATCTCAGTCTATGCTCTGTTATTGAGTAACAGAACATCTTGCTGGGACCGGACTGTGCACCCGGTCCTTTCTCATGCTCACGCTGCTCCGTGAAGGACACATGACAGGGACTCTCCTAGGACCTGCTATACTCGTATGATTGAGTGCCTGAAATCATCATGCCTCTGGAGCAGGTCCCCTCAAAATTGTAGGCCTATGCCAACTGGCCCATCTGACAAAGATTATTGGGGGTTGCAGAAATATTGGAAATTGTTTTTTTAAGAATAATTATACAACTAAACTTTTTAATTATTCATGTTTTTTTATCTCTCTACAAAAATGTCCTCCTCCTCCTTCTGGTGCTTCTTGTTTAATGTCTCCTCGATGCCATTCACTATTTTTTTAAAAATAAATTTGATTTTTGTTATGTTTTAGTAATTAATTTTTAAAACCTAATTTCTTTTTCACAATAATAATAATATCTTTCTGTCTCTGTCGCTCTCACTCTCTCCTGTGTTTCTCATATATATAATTCACATCTCGAAACTCCAATCATGTTACTCCCGCCTTCTTAGCCATGTACTGAGAAATACCAGATGTTCTATAACAAAATAGAAATTTTAATTACTCCACAGAACTCGAGGTAAAAGATTTGGATACTTCAACTTTTAATATCAAAAACCACTTGATACTTCTCCTAATTGACAGTGGAACTCTTCTGTGAATAGAATACAAAAATAATGGAACTCTTCTGTGAATAGAATAGAAAAATAATGGAACTCCTCTGTTAACAGAATAGAAAAAATAAAAATTTACCTAAATCTGGAAGGGAGGTAACTTTGATCGCAAGTGATTACCCTTGATATTGACATTCAAATTTTCTTATAAAAATGTAAGTATTAAATAGCATTCCAAGGGAAATTATGAATCAACGCCACCCATATATGCTGTTAGTGCTGATACCGGTGGTGATAAAATTAAGTTACCTTAATGCAAAATACTACCAATGATTTGTATAGAAACCATCACATGACCAATGTCTTTAGACAGCATGCCGTGTTGTGGGTGATTTAATTAAAAAATTGGAAAAAAGGGTGATCAATGAATAAGTTAGTTTTCTTGCCTTCTTCAGAGCTGTGATCACTAAAAAATCCTAATTTAAAACAAAAAAACAAGCGTGAATACTGCCAGACACAAACTAATGCTTATGTAGATTGAACATTATTGCTTTCCTTGTTGTTATTGTTATTATATTGGCACCAACCTGACTGGCTGTTTGTTGTATATATTTGCATCCTCGTTGTTCTCTGATTCACACTGAGTAACACAGAATTTCTGGTTACTCCTGTTTGCTAATGTGTCACTCCTGTTCACCACAACTTCGACATCAGCTTCCTAAATGAAGCTCAGTTCAAAATGTGACTTCTCGAAAATATAAAGTGGTTGGAGGTGATGTCACAGTGGTAGTGAGAGTACACAACCGTTATACAGTGAAAAATTTCAGATCAAGATTCAACTAATAACTACATTGTGTCATTTTCCAGACTTGTTGAGGTATTACCATTTCTGGTAAGGAAAGGTTCCATCAGTGTGTATGTATGTCTGCTTATACCCTCATCAAGGGTGTCACAGGGTTAAGTACACATGGGAAATTGTTAGTAAGACCCACTTCCGGCTTACCAGGCCTGTTGAAGCTTTGTTCTGCTTATGGCACCTGGTAATCCCCAATGGTCACCCATCCAGGTACTGACCAGGTTTCACATTGCTTAACTTTGGTGATCTTAAAAGAACTGGTGTATCCAATGTGATTTGACCATAACTGTTAGCCTTGGGGAGAGGTTCCTCAATCTTAGTCCTGGTGCTTAGTGCTTAGCGGAGAGGCATTGAGAACCATTTTAAAAATCTTTGGTATGACTCGGGGGTAGATTGAACCACAGCCTACTGAACTGTAGGCAAGCACTCTACCACTGAGCCACAGTGATTGGTATTCCATCAGTTGCCCCATATAATAAACAGGTCTAGTTAGTTACTCAATAGAAACCAATGTAATCAATGTCTTTTGGCAGCATGCCATGTTGGGGGTGATTAATTAAAAAATTGGAAAAAGGGGTGATCAATAGATAATTTACTTCTCTCGTCTATTGTTGGGCAATGATCACTAAAAAAAAGTCCAAATTTTCAAAAAGACATGCATGAATCCTGCTGGACACAAACTAAGGGATCAATTTATCATAAACTTAGATTGCAAATTGAACCCTCTACTAAAACGTTTTTTCTAGACATCATCATCAGCCGTTATAAGTCCACTGCTGGACAAAGGCCTTTCCCATCTGATTCTATGACAACCTCGATTGTGCTAACTTCTGCCACGTTTTACCAGCAAACTTTTCTATCTCGTCCCTCCATCTTGTATCTTGTCTTTTCCTACTTCGTTTACTGTCCCATGGGCACCAATCGGTTAGTCTTTCTCCCCATCTATTGTCAGCACTTCTTGCTAGGTGATCATCCCATCTCCATTTTTGCTGCTTAATTATTTGTATAATATCCTTCACTCTAGACCTCCCTCTGATCCATGTTGATCTTTTTCTATCTCTCAGAGTTATCCCTAGCATTGCTCTTCCCATTGATCTCTGTGCTATTCTAAGTTGTTTTTCAGCTTGTTTGTTAATTTCCATGTTTCGTATCTGTAAGTCATGGTTGGTATTATGCAACTGTTGTATACTTTACACTTTAAGCACATTGATAAGGTGCTCTTCAGAATGTCTCTATTCATACCAAATGCTTTCCAACCTATCGTTATGTGTCGTTTTTATTTCGCAGTCATGGTTTTTTTCTAGTTTTAATACCTGTCCTAGGATAAATTTTCAGCCCTCTAGTTCCATTGGCTTGTACACATGATACATGCATACATTGCCAGCCAGCTAGATCAACTTAAACATGAAGAAACCTATGTTTTGCTGACAGTTTTGGTTGACGGTTTTGTAATCAAAAGGTCTGCTTCATCTGCAAGTCAAAATATCTGTATTGTTCAATTTGATGTTTAGTCGTGTTCCACCATAAATGTCCTTCTTTATGGTTCTGTTTCCATTTCAATTATGGTAAATTTCCTACAAGCCATTCTTTCTCTTCTGTCTTTTGTTCTTTCTGGTGCCAAATGCTTCTGATGTCTTTGAAACCAAAAAGCAGGCCTTATCTTGAGATGAAGAACGCACAAAGCCACTTTGATCTCGGAGGCACCAAAATATTCCCAGTCATGACATTAATTCATTGAAACTAATATTGTATTCTTTATTGAACGTATGTCCTTTCAACTTCTTATGTGCAATTACTGTTCAATATATGAAAGTCGACAGTGTCGTTTATAGCATTTGATCCATTGTGACTTGAGTAGCACAAATCCTCCAGCCTTGAATTCACAGGCAATTAAAAAAAAACAGAGTCAAACACCACTCCTACTTCTATTCTGACTGAAGTTGATTACTGCAACTTTTGTATTAATAAATAAATTTGTAGGTATATAAGACTTGTCAGTTTAGCTCAGTTGGTAAGACACGTGCCTACCAATCACTTGGTCATGATTTGAAATTTATAGGGAATGTTAATTTTATATATAGGTTTGGTTTAACATGACGTGATAGTCAAACAGTAAAGAGTTTACTCCCCTGAATTAGGTGAGGATTGTTCGTGTTGTAGGGTAAAAGTCAACTCTAACTTGGAGTGGAGTTTGACAAAACAATGCTTCTTAGAAACCGTCAAGCAAAACTGTCAACATAGGTTTCTTCAGTTTTTGAGTGGTTCTGCTTGGGTTGCTATGTATGTATGTGTCACATGTACAGGCTGCATCAATAAGCTGGAGGGCTGAAAATTTAAATATGTATTCCTTATTATGTCTAGAAATTTTGTTTATGACGGTAACATCCTTAATGTTATTGATCAGTTATTATGAAGTCAATTCTGTTTTTTGTTGTGCCCTTTGGGGTTTCCCAAGTCCACTTTCAACCTTCCTGTTTTTGAAAAAATGTATTAGTTATCTTTAAACCATATCTCTCTGAGAAATTTACTAGCATGTCACATCTCTCATTTCTCTGGCCTATACCATATTTTCACTACACTAGTTTCCCGACTTTTCCTTGACCTACTTTAGCATTAAAGTCTACCATGAGTAATGTCTAGTTAGTGTATATTTCACTTAATCTAACTGTTATTCAAGCTATTTTGTCTGATATACTGTCAAAACTTATTATGTTGACTGCAATGTTATTATTGATCCTCTCTTCCTTTATAATAGAATAGATGGTTACTTACCTTAAACTTAAGAGTGGGTTTTTAGTGGGTTTCACTTATACCTATGATGTGCCAGTTGATGTTGTCCAATTCCATTAGCAGTTGGTCTTGTCTATGGTCCTCAGCTTTGCCACGTGGATTGTAAGTGTACATCTTCATGTTGTTTAATGTCCAAGACTTTGTCTTGCTTGGACCGTGTCTGCTCGCATTCGAGTGCACATTGCCCACAGGCACACAAAGCAATGATGTTGGACATTTTAATAGGTGGTGATCCAACAGGAATGCTACAATATTTATATGGTTGTGCTGTCATACTGGATTTGGGAAGATGATGGCTAATTTAGCTCACCCGTTGCCAGTATTATCTGGTGAGCATTCAGATTGGTGCCATCGTATTTGGTATATTTGGTGGGTTCCTATATATCTACAGGGGGTCTCAATGGTCCATGCCATCTTAGACAGTACCCCATATATCTATGGAGCCTTCTCCATCCGCCACCTGGGGATGTGCAGGGTAGCAGAGAAATCCTGCCACCTCCTTTTTTTTAAAGAAGAAATGCCCTAATAAGATAGAGAACATTAGCAACTTTAGAGTAGCAATAGAGAACAGATTTCAGGCCTTGCGGAATAGTGACAGTGACATAGAGGAAAAGAGTAATAGTTTGACAAATAT
>VCCN01005781.1:1118292-1131078 GCA_006491835.1 Architeuthis dux
TCTACAGATTTATATCCTGAAATATTTTACCTCAAAATATTTTCTCCAACTATCATTAATATATATATATATTCAAATAGTTATTCAGAAGATTGAATTCCTTCTTGTTGTTTGTGTTGTTAACACAACATTTTTGTCGATCCATTCTTTGAAACTATTTCAATGTTAATGACCATTCTCAAAACTATAGAAAAAGAAAAACAAAAAATATATATATAATCAGATTATCCAAAATTCTTACAGATAAATGCAATTCAGTTGGCAATATCTACTGAGGTGAAAACCATGTCAGTTAATTCTGCAAAATGTTGACAATGTCATTTCTCATCTATAAAAGGACCCCAGCCATCTTTATTTAAATACACATCCTGGGGGAATTAGCAAACATTTTTTTCTGCTTCAGAACATGTAGGCGGATTTTTTTCAAACTGCCAACTGGATTGTTTCTGTCAACACGAATCTTTGATGCCAGAAGCATCCATTTTAAACAAAAAAAACAGGTCTGGTTAGTCACTCAATAGAAACCGTCACGTGACCAACATTTTGCAGCAAGCCGTGTTAGGGGTGGTTGATTAATGAATAAGTTACTTCTCTTACATTTTGTTGGGCAGTGATCACTAAAAAAAGTCTGTATTTTCAAAAAACAAGTGTGAATGCTGCCAGACACAAACTAAGGGACCAATTCAACATAAACTTACATTGTAAATTTAATTTTTTCTAGACATAATAAGGAGTAAATATTAAAATTTTCAACTCTTTAGCTTTTTACAGACTGTACACATGATACATACATACCTAGCCAGACTAATTTGAAAACTGAAGAAACCTATGTTTTGGTTGATGGTTACTAATTCAACCAGATGAAGTTTTACACCCAAGAAAACCAAAGAACATTTTGGCTGAGACGTGAGGATAGACCCCACCCCCCACCATACTCAAAAGTATTGAGAAGAAAGTATTGAAGTCCGAAATCTCTTCACCGTAGGGTAAGAGCCTCATATATATAACACCTTGGGATTTTCTAACTTCCAGGTCAATGTTCTGACCTCCCAGCTATGATTGGAAAAACTCTGTCATTATTGGCATTTTTCTTGTAGACAAGGATGTTTCAAGTTTTCTCATCGTATTATTGGGAACCCGGGGCCATTTGCTAGCAAGTTTGATTAGTATAGAGAAAGAGTTGTAATTTCGATCCAGCATTTGTTAAGGAAAGGGGTCTCACTTTTTGGCCTCTTGAAAATCAATAAAATGTTTTCGCAAGTAATTTTTTGTGCATTCTATCCATAAGACTCCTCTCGGGTACCCTGGGAATTATTATTTCTTTCTATTTGTTTCTTCGAGTGTTTCTTTCAAGAAAGTAATTTTGGGAAAAAGATCTTTAAAAGGACGAGATAATTTATTAGTACACACATTTCAATTACGTAGGTAACTTTTCAAAGCGGGGCTTCAGACGGATGGCGCTGAGTAAGTGATCACTATCGCATTATAGTTACATTGTAAATAGAAACCGCCTCCTAAAACCCTTTAAAATTATTTTCTTTCTAAACTGACAATTCCCCTGGGTAACCCAGAGTCTTATAGATTGAATGCACAAACAATTACTTGCGAAAACAGTTTTCTCAATTTTTAAGAGGCCAAAAAGTGAGACCGCTTTCCTTAACAAATGCTGTTCGATCCTCACAATGCTTAGTCTTCAAAGCCCCTATATCAATGGCCCAATAGTGTTGAGATGATGGGAGGCCTATCTGATTACAGAAAGATGCCATTACCACAGTCTATAGTGATCCACCTTGATGCCTTCTCTCAATGCTTGAGGGACAATGACAGGTTGTGCCACTGATTTGGGCTGTACGTTTAAACTCTGTTATAAGAAATCCAGAAACTGTACCAGTGGGAAAGTGTGGAAGTCCTGTGGAGCAAATCTGTCTTGGATTAAGTCTTAATTTCATGAACCGCTTGATACCGTCCCTAATTGACTCTTCTGAGAATTGGATAAAAAATAGTGGAACTCTTCTGTGAATAGAATTTAAAAAATGAAAAAAATGATCTAAAGGTGGAAGGGAGGTTACTTTAATGAGTTGTTATTCCCCTTGATATTGACATTCAAATTTCATTAAGAGTTAAATTCTGGAATTTCTTGTCTTTAGGGTGAGATAGCCTGATAGTTCCCATCCCTTTCCAGGCTGGTTTGGAATCCTAGACTGGTTGCCAACCATAGCTAGAAAGACCAGTCTGCCCTATTATTTACCCATAGCTGGGGGGAAAAGAGATGGATTCATGTATTTCTGAAGGACAAAGTGATCATAAACTCTCAGCTTGCCAATTCCATTTTGCATGCTATTAACCATTTAGCCACTCTGCACCTGGTAGAAATTTTAAAAAACAAAATAAAATGGGCCCGTTTAGTCACTCAATAGAAACGGTCATGTGATGCCTTTTGGCAGCATGCCATGTTGGAGATGATCAATTAAAAAATTGGAAAAGGGGGTGATCAATGAATAAGTTACTTCTCTCGCTGATCACTAAAAAAATTCTGAATTTTCAAAAAACAAATGTGAATGCTGCCGATACGAACTAAGGGATCACTTTAGCAGAAACTTAAATTTCAAATTGAACCCCCCATTTAGTGGGGTGGGGATTTTAAGAAAACAATTCCTAAATTCATATAAGAAAATTTGAATGTCACTATCAAGGGGAATAACAACTCATTAAAGTTACCTCCCTTCC
The DNA here is from genome assembly GCA_006491835.1 of Architeuthis dux. Taxonomy (NCBI): domain Eukaryota; kingdom Metazoa; phylum Mollusca; class Cephalopoda; order Oegopsida; family Architeuthidae; genus Architeuthis; species Architeuthis dux. The sequence continues at coordinate 1,121,020 of VCCN01005781.1, forward strand.
ACCTTTAGATAATTTTTTAATTTTTTTAATTCTATTCACAGAAGATTTTTTTTTTTATTCTATTAAAAATGACTTTTTTATTTTAAAAAAATTGTCTTTTTTCTATACATAATTAGATGTAAATGTTTAAATTTTCAGCCCCCTAGCTCCATTGGTGTGGCCTATATGCATAATAGATACATATCCAGTCAGACCAACTTAAAAACTGAAGAAACCTTTGTTGACAGTTTTGGCCAACAGTTTCTAATAATCAAAACCCTTTTCCCCATGTATACCTGTGTAATTGCTTCAAGCTTGAAGTCTGAACGACCGGTTCATTTTGCTGATCACTTGATCAGTTAATGTGAACAAAATGCATCAATTTTGCCAGCTTTTCTAAAGTAGAGAAGGTTCAGTTCCTGTTCCGTTTTGCTGCCGAGGGAGAGGAAAGTATTGATTGTGTAACGATTGAATCGTTCACTCCGGGTACGGAGGAAAGTATTCGGCTCTTGATGAATGAGAGAACAAACAACAACGACAAAAGCAACAAAATGCAATTTTATTGGCTGCTTCCTGCTGACAGCCATAATGCAAGGTGCATTTGAGCGGTTGTCAATTCAAGAGCTGCAAGGAACCACAGCCATTACAATACCGTCACCACCATCACAATACCATTCACCACCATTACAATACCTATCAATTGACTTTCTCTAACTAATTCCATAAGACATGGCTGTGCAGGGGCGGATCTGTTTTTCATGCTAGTAACTGCTACGCCGCTCGACATCTCCTCCTGAATATGTGGAAGTGTGTATTCATGTGCATATGTGTGCACATTGTTGTAGTGCTGGGTGAATGGTGTTCCTTCACTTTTCTGGGAAGGGGGAATGGTGTTCCCTCACTGTATCTATATACTATTAAAGATTCTCTATTTGAACAATTCATTGATGAGAAAGATTTGCCAGTATATGTCTTAATACTCATTCCATATGGCTTCAAAACGTTTCTGGAGATCGCTTTTCGGCCTTTTGGCTAAGATTAAAGTGTAGTATCTGTTCCTCAAAACCGCCATGGCCTCGAAGTTCAGAGAACCATGGACCTTTGGGGTTCCTTGTGGCATGCTCGGGTATTGTCCTGGGAGAAGTTGCGCAGGATATCTTGGCTGTGGCTAGGATCAAAGTGGAGTATCTGTTCTTCGAAACCGCCAAGGCCTCAAAGTTCAGAGAACCACAGCCCTTCAGGGTCCTTGTGACATGCTCGGGTATCATCCTGGGAGAAGTTGCACAGGATATCTTGGCCAGCTGGTCGGGAGGTGATCACCATTAGCATGCTCAGGATTCGTTCTGAGAAGCTTTTGGCATCTCCACCCCTCTCCCCCTGTTATCCCAGTCCTCGTGGCATTCGTCTCAGTAACAGGGATTTGGGATTCTCCCCGCCTCAAGTCTCTAGTCACGTGGACATGGGATCCCCCACCCCCTTCCCCTACTGAAGTTGGCACTAAATGACTCACCAAGCTCGATGTGCCATTAAACAAAACAAACAAATCAAAACGTTTCTGAAATTGTTTAAATTTGAAAGATTTTCTTGGGGTGGGTTCAAAGCACCACCCCCCCCCCTTCTCTGAGATTAGGCAACACTGCATTCCCTCCACTGTGTGTGTGTGTGCTTGCATTTATAGGTGCTAGCATAAGAGAGGCCAAAAAACCTTTTGTTTAACATCTTGCATTTTACCAAAAGCAATTATGTTTGCATATCTATGCGAATGATACCTCAATGAAACGTATGGGAAATCTGTAACAAATAATGCAGATAAAGAGTTACCCAAGATATTGTGTGGGACAGACTTTTTGGAAAAAAACCATTTATGAATTCCATGAAATCAAAACGAATGTTTAGGTCTGGTTAGTCACTCAATAGAAACGTGACCAATGTATTTTGGCAGCATGCCATGTGGGGGGTGATCAATTAAAAGATTTGTTGGTGATCTCTAAAAAAAAAAAGTCCAAGTGAATGTTGCCAAACAAAAAATTTTAGCATAAACTTACATTGCAAATTGAGCCCCCCACTAAAAACCTATTTTGGGGGGAAATTTTCAAAAAACAAAACAAAACATTTTTTCTAGATATAATAAGGAGTAAATGTTTAAAGCTTCAGCCCTCTAGCTCCATTGTTGCGGCTTGGACGCGTGATACATAGTCAGCCAGCTAGATGAACTTAAAAACTGAAGAAACCTATGTTGACAGTTTTGGTTGACGGTTTCTAATTGATCGATCAGCTCCCTGAAATCCAAACGAATGTTTACAGAAGATAAAGTGTAGCTGAACTGTAAAACTGTCCGTAGATGAGTGAAAGGAATATTAAATGAATAGGAGATATCAAGTGAAGAGATAATGGCTTTGAAAGGATCATGAACAGAAGAAAACTATAAAGAGAGCACACGCCCCTGCCAATGCTACACACTAACTAAAAAATTAATGAAAATCAGTTCATATATAGCTACGATTAAGCGGAGGTAATTGTATAAGTTTTAATTTCCTATATTTTGGACTATTGTCTCTCAAATGGAAATATCTCTCAAATGGAGAAAAAATTGCTGGATCCCTGCCAAAATATCTTCTCTAGCCACAATGTCATTGGAAATCATTGAGAACTTTTGATATTGTGTAGACAGACAGACAAGAGTTAATACATATACCTCTTCCAACTTCATAGGTAGAGGTAAAAAAGACTGGGTTACAGTACTTTCATCTACATCACTTTATCAAATATCAGTTTTGTCTAAATCACTTTGGTCTAAAATCAATTTTGTCCCCACAATATCTACAAAAGTTCTCAATGAATCTCAATGACATTTTGTTTGATGTTGGGCTATTGGCTAAGGAAGAATTGATGAAATCTTGGGGTGGATCCAAGGACTTTTTTTTCAATTGAAAGGAAAAGAATTCCAGGATCCTTCCAAAGATTTAGTAAAAAAAATATCAGACAAAACCGATATTTGCTAAAGTGATGGAGATGAAAGTGCTGTATCCCAAAAAATCTATACATTTCAATGGGAAAGAAATTTGTCCACTAGAATAAATACCATATTTGCCAACCTACAATATACAATTTTTTTATGAAGAAAAAGAAAGATGTTCAAAATATTACACATCATCCAATCTACTGGTATTATAAATAGGAAGCAGCATACTGAATCCTTAGACTGCACAGATCCAGAAGAGTTATAAGTAATCAACTAAAAAGATAAAATAAATGGTCTTGCAAAATATTATTTTATTTATTATTAATTTTTGATGAGTATTTTCTTCCATCTTAATTTTTAATTACTACTTATTGTAACTCAGGTTGTCTGTCTATGGCTGGGAGTAAACGTGGGTGGATCAGAAATAAATGATAGTCTCTGGGTGAGACTGGAACACGCAACCCTTTTGCCTTGGGAAGCCTGGTTAACCATATCAGCTGCTCTTACCAACTGAGCTACTAGAATCCTAAGGTTGGTAGAAGATCTAACCTACCCTTTAGTTTTCCCTGATCTCTCATGGCACCATATTTGTTATTGTTTTCACACTAGTCGTATTGACTGGTAAATACATGAGAACCTATATTTGCCCGGTGCATGTGTGGACAACTGCTAAATGAGTGGCCTAAATCATAAATGCATATAAGGTTGCTTCCAGCGCAGACGCGGGTTTGATCCTCGCACAGAGTTTGTTTCTTTATTCACAATTTAAGCTGCTCGTTTAGCAGTTGTTGACACCAGAGCTGGGAAATTATAGGTTCTCAATTAATAAATGTGTTATGATATACTGCCACGGGAGGTCATTTCTGGGTCAACACCTGGGCGGAAGTGCATATGCGTGAGTGTGTCCGAAAACAGGATGTTGAACACACAAGAGTGGGCGTTCAAACCTGATAAAAGAAGACACAGATCGGCAACTCAGAGAGACAGACAGAAACCCAAAACCAGAGAAAGCCAGCAGGCTCATGGCCGGGTACAATTGGTAGATCGGAGAGGACACACGTGTTTGGTTGACTGTGGTTCCCTGTTGGGAACGGTCTTGGGCACACCTTATCTTTCTCCCACTCTTCATTCTCCGGCCGACAAAATGTATCTAAGAAATAAAAATATATCCAGATATTTTTATAAAGAACTTTCATGTCTTCCTTTCTCACCAAGTTCAAGACTTTCATCCCATTATGTTCTGTCAGATATAAAATTATCCATCATTTGATTTCACATAAAAATATATAAATGTTTTTAAATGTCAAAATTGTAAGCCTGGGTTAATGACAGATATTAACAGATTAAAAATGCAACATAGTATTATGTACTTATAGGTCCTTTTATTCAAATAATGACCGCAGTCAACCAAACACGAGTGTCCTCTCCGATCTACTAATTTCAATTTTTGGCTGCTCGTTGACCAGAACGTAAAACAGCGCCCCTGGTGGAAGTCTTCTGCCTAAAGGGAGTAACTCATGATACTTAACAAAAATGTTAACAGTTTCACTGAATGTATTTTTTGTTAGTCTGTTAGAAACTGTCAACCAAAACTGTCAACCAAAACTGTCAAAATAGGTTTCCTTCTTAAAAAATGGATGACTCCTCCTCTGCCTGAAAATAACAGATGTATTATTTTTCCAATTTTGTAAAGCTCCATTTAAAATGTTTTTTTTACTTATTTATTCATATTAGAAACCATCAACCAAAACTATCATCTTTAGTTTTCAAGTTGGTCTGGCTGACTATATATGTACCATGTGTATAGGCTGCACCAACAGAGCTAGAGGACTGACAATTTAAACATTTACTCCTTATGTCTAGTAAAAACATTTTTTTTGTTTTTTGAAGATTTCTAGTGTGGAGTTCAATTTGCAATGTAAGTTCATGCTAAATTGATCCTTTCGTTTGTGTCTGGCAACATTCACACTTTTTTCTAAAAGATTCAGTCTTGTTCAGTGATCACTGACCAACAAAAGGTGAAAGATATAACTCATTCATTGATCTACCCTTTTTCCAATTTTTTAATTGTTCACCCCCACCCCCCAACACAGCACGTTGGTCACATGGCGGTTTCTATTGAGTGACTAACCAGACTTGTCTTATTATTATTTGCCCCCTACTTTGAGAAGCCCTGATCTAAAAGACCCTGCCCTGAAGTAATCACAATAATCCCTTTGTGGTTCAAAGTCTGCATTTGATTTAAGGATTCTCCACTTTTAAATGGTGAATCTGAAATCTTTAACCTTTTCTCCATTTTTTTTCTCTAATGGTTTTCATTTTTTCATTTAATTAAAAACCATTTGTCAGAATTTTCTTTAATTTCCCATTGTATGGAAGAGGAGGTGGGTAGTAGGGAATAATATGTCAATGTAGAATATAGAAACAAAAATCAGAAAAGAATTAGTTATAGATATATAGTTGAATTTAAATATAGGATTGAATGAAATTTAATTTGATATTAGATTTGAGTTTAAATCATGATAGGCTAAGCAGATCAATCTTAAATTCTTTTGTAAAATTATTCCAATCAGAAATGCATGTTTTGGTGATCGATTTTAATCCATATCAAGTTGTTATGCAAGACGGAACACAGAGGCAGAAGCCAGTTGAATTGAGACCGGTTAGAAGAGCAAGTTGAAGAATTGATCTTTTTCACGAGATCAAATGCTTCTGAATTTGAACTTATCTCTCGTGAGTGCAGCCTTTTTTTTTCCTTTTCTTTCAAATTCATTTTTCACCAATTTACCCTCTTTTTAAAAAAATGAAAGAACAGAAACATTTTTTCTAAAAAACACAACAAGTCCGGTTAGTCACTCAATAGAAACCATCACATTGTTGTATAGGCAGGGGGAAATTATTGGGTCCAGGAAAGAAAGAAGACTGGAACTCAGTGTTTATACAAATATCATATATATTTTTATTCCATTATATACATCACTGGTGAAATATGCAGAGTTGGAGAGAGATAACAAGAGATGATGCAGGGCACACAGTCCGGGGCTAACAGGGAAAACTCTGTCTGGACTTTGTGCTTTCTCAGCTCGGCACTGTCTATTTTCGACCACACCATCCATTCCTTTTATGGCTTCGATATACCCACGCCTGGTGTGTTATTTCCGGATTTCGTCACCAGCAGCCTCTGGGGTTCTGTCAACATCCTGTTTTACTTTGACCCAACACTTGTTGTGTTTGAATCCAAACCATGTTGTTTGGAGTTCTTGCTGTTAGGCCTACGCTGAAACACCTGCAACAAAGGGTCACTTCCACTTCTGCCCAGGTGTTGGCCCAGAAATGCCAGTATATCATAAACAACATGACCAAGGTCTTTTGGCAGCATGGTGTGTTTTTAAAAAAACAAAAAAACAAACAAATGTGAACACTGCCGGACATAAACTAAGGGATCAATTTAGCATAAACTTACATTGCAAATTGAACCCCCTCCAACTAACTAGTGTCATATATACATACATAGATATACATTTTGACAAAACAAAAATGTTTTTTCTAGACATAATAAGGAGTAAATGTTGAAATCTTTGGCCCTCTAGCTCCATTGGTGATACATAGCCAGCCAGACCAATTTGACAACTGAAGCAACCTGACAGTTTTCGCTGACAGTCTCTAATAAAGCAATTACAAAAGCTGCCATCTGCAGTCGATCTTGTCCTCGGGAACCCATTCCAAAAGGAAGGAAGGCGGCTTTCTAAATGAATGCCAGACAACCTATCTGAACCCCCCAACACACACACATTAAAAACCTTTTTTTTTATATAATAAGGAGTAAATTCAGCCAGCCAGCTAGACCAACTCAAAAACAGAAGAAACCTACGTAGACAGTTTGGGCTGACAGTTTCTAACAGAAGTTGTTTCTTTTCTAATCTTTATAAAAGTCTCATACTTTTAACAATGTTTGTCTGACTCCCCCAGAGACAACAGGCAGAGTCTGTGTGTCCCTCTATCTATCTCTCTTTCTCTGTTTCTCTGTTTCTCTGTTTCTTTCTCTTTCTTTCTCTTTCTCTTTCTTTCTCTTTCTTTCTCTTTCTTTCTCTTTCTCTTTCTCTTTCTTTCTCTTTCTCTTTCTTTCTCTTTCTTTCTCTTTCTCTTTCTCTCTCTCTCTCTCTCTCTCTCTCTCTCTCTCTTTCTCTTTCTTTCTCTCTCTCTCTTTCTCTTTCTCTTTCTCTCTCTTTCTATCTCTATCTCTATCTCTATCTCTATCTCTCTGGTTCTTTAAGAAGAAATTATTGATCAGTTGTTTTGAATAAAGTGTGAACATTAAAGGCTCAGTGAAGAGACACACAAAAACTTAATCCATTTTCAAGTGGGTAGATGTGTATATGTAAATGTGTGTGTGTGTGTATATATAAATATAAATATATGTATGTGTGTGTATATATAATAGAAAAAATATATAGCATATATAAGAAAATAAATATCTGTTGTTGATAATATTTAATCAAAGAGGGCTCAACACTTGATAATTATGATAATTATAAAGTGGAGCTTTATTATATCTGTTGAGGAAAAAGAATTTCAAGGCAACCACACCCAGTTATTAAGTGGGTGGGAGTAGCGGGTGTGATTTATGTTCCCTATTATACACGCATATACACACACATACTAGCATCCACATACAAACATACATCCACATATGTAAATAAGCATAAACACCTAGCTGTACACACACCAAACCTCCCTTAATAGAAGGAACACACACACATACACTAATTGGACATCATAGACCATACCAGCACTCACACTTATCTAGACATGATTCCAGGGAACATAAATCTCACACCCCACCCACTTAATAGCTGATACACAGAACTACCTAATCTAAACATCCACATCCTACCAGCTCTTTCAACCAAAAACCAGGTCACCTGCCCTCCTTACCAGAAACAGAAAATCTTAATACCATTCTTCCTTTCATTTCAACTATCCCAACATGGATAGTCGCACCTTTCTGCAGTTCCAGATTCTATAGACCTCTAGTAGGTCAGCACGTTTTCTACTGTATTCAAGGGTCTCTAGAGTAAGTTGTTTTAATCTTTCCTTGTAAGATATATTTCCAAGCCTCGGAATGGTCTTGGTGTCTCTCCTCTGAACTATATAATATATTTCATTAAATCTGAAAGCCAACAATCATCTTTTTATTTTTTTATTAACTCTTTCTTGTTTTCGAACAAGTGAATGAACCTTTGGTTCCAGTGAGTGTGATTATTGTCCAAAAGATAAAGCGCTTTCAGCAATACAACCTGCCATTCTCAATATCAGGGTAGAATTGTATTGTTTAGTATCATGGTAGAATTGTGAAGACTCTTATCCTTTGGACAATATTTACACACATTGGAACCAAAGATTTGTTCACTTGTACGAAAACAAGAAAAAGCTACTAAAAATGAAAAAGATGCTCCTTGTCTGTCATATTTAATGAAACATGTATCAAAGAAAAATTGCTGCCAAAGTAGACATTATATATATATTTAAATATAAATGATTTTTTTTTTATTATCCACAACGAGTTGTACAACCAGTTTCATCCTCAAGATTATTCAAGTTGGTGCAAAATTAATTTAGAAACTCTAATTTATACTAAGAAAATTTTTCTTTGTGTTTTGTTAATTGTTGCATTTTGTCCTTCATCTGTGGAATTTGGTAGTGGTTGTGTTCCATCTTTTGGGGAGTTACTTGTTCTTTTGCTTTGTGGTCCACTGCCCCCTTTTTTTAATTTATTTTATGGCTCTGTATCTGTCTGTCTCTTTTCTTTACTTTATGTTAATGTGTTTTTCATCTTTACTGTTTCTATTTGTTATCTTACCTCGTTATTTCACTCATCTTAATGTCTATTTTTTATTTTATTTATTTTGTTAGCTCTTTTCCCGACTCCATATATATATATGAAAATATACATACATGTATATGTATATCTATATAAGTTTATTAAAAAAATATTGATCAGTTGTCTGAATAAAGTGTGAACGGTAAATGCTCAGTCATGAGAGACACAAAAACTTAATCCATTTTTGTTTGAATGGTGAGTGTATGTGCATATATATATTTGTGTGTGTGTGTGTGTGTCTGGACATTTTTGTGCTTTATCTTTGTATCTTTATGAATAAGTAAGTACTTATCTTGTGTAGAATAAAGTGGGGGGGACACAAGAGAATAACGGTGGGGGGGGACACAAGAGAATAAAGGTTGTTTGTGAGAATTAACGCATTGTATATGCTGCAAGACGTGTTCTTCGTGCATTTTTAAAACTTTAATCTTTATCTCTCGACGTCTTTTTCTCTTCTTTTTCACCCCCAATTCGCAATAATTCCTATCTTTTCACAAATTCACGGCTGAATGGTCTCAAAAGACGCAATGAAGCTGACTTGGGCATGATGCTGCCAAAGAAGTTCTTTTCTTTCAAATAAGTGCCATGATGGTTTTTGTGGTTTAGGAGAGTCATTTTTTTTATTTGTTTCTGTACTCTTTTCACTACTGAGACATTGTACTTTAATTACTTCCCATAGACTAATGGCTTCTCATTTACATAACTTATGCATACAAGTGTGCATACTGCACACACACACACGTGTATATATATATATGTATATATGTATATCATGCAAGCAAAAAGTATTCGAAAGATTTCAAAAAGTTCATTTTAACATCCATATACAGATTCAAATATTAAAGAAAACAAAAAGCAAGAAAATATTGAAAAACGTCCAGTAAGATACTCAATAGAAACCGTTACTTAACCAACCCATGACATGTTGGGGGTGATCAATTAAACAATTTGACAAAAAGTGTGATCAATGGATAAGATAGTTTTTCCTCCTTTTGTTGGATCACAAAAGAAATCTGAATTTTTAAAAAACATGCGTGAACACAGCCAGACCTAAACTAGGGACCAATATAGCATAAACTTACTTTGTAAATTGAACCCCCCCCCCATTAAAAACCTATTTTGGAGGGGAATTTTTAAAAAAAAACAAAAAAACGTTTTTTCTAGACATAATAAGGAGTAAATGTCGAAATTATCAGCCCATTGGTGCAGCCTGTACACATCATATATATACATACAT
>VCCN01005781.1:1132104-1147058 GCA_006491835.1 Architeuthis dux
ATATATATTACCCAGAGTGCATTTTGGCCATGAAAGTCAGATCAGACCCATTTCCATGATTAATACAAAGTCTTTTTCTTTCTTTTTTCCCCTTTCCTGCAACAGAATGTCCTTACTTCAGAGAATTTAGAAGAAAAAACCCATTGGCATCATGATGAATGAAAGAACCCAAGAGAAAATTCTAAGTTCACCAAAATCGTCTGCTACCCCAACTTTTAAGTACAGTTTTCCTATTAACCTTACTAATGGCACTTTTGTGTGAACAGGTTTTTTTCTTGATGCACGTTCTTTGCTAAGTGATTGACCCTCCCGAGGTCAAAACCATCTAACAGTTAGAAACCTTCAACCAAAACTGTCAAGATAGGTTTCTTCAGTTTTCAAGTTGGTCTGGCAGTCTGGCTGGCTGGATGTTTGTATCATGTGTTACAGGCCGCAACAATGGAGTTAGAGGGCTGAAAAGTTAAACATTTACTCATTATTATGTCTAGAAAAAATATTTTTTTGTTTTATTAAAAAAAAAACCCCTAAATAGGTTTTTAGTGGTGGTTCAATTTTCAATGTAAGTTTATGCTAAATTGATTCCTTAATTTGTGTCCGGCAGCATTAACACTTGATTTTTGAAAATTCTGACTCTTTTATTGATCACAGCCTAACAAAAAGCAAGAGAAGTAACTTATTCCTTTATCACCCCTTTTTCCAATTTTTTAATTTGTCACCCCCAACACGGCATGCTACCAAAAGACGTTGGTCATGTGACAGTTTCTATTGACTGATTAACCAAACCTGTTCTTTCTTTTGTAGTCGAGTATATTTATTGCATTTCTCTGTTCTAGACTCTAGGCCTCCATTTTCTTTGTCGTTTTCGTTCTTTTTGTTTCTTGGTCTTCCCCAATGCGACCTGCGCTTGTGGTGATGTGAATCGCTCGTTTCTTGATAGCATATTGCTGGGGGGGCATAAAGGAGGCGGACAGGGGTAGGGATTGCTGGGGGCATAAAGTAGGTGGATGGGGGCAGGGATTGCTGGTAGGGGCTTAAACGAGTTGGATGGGCATAAGTCGGCTTTTCTTCATAGCATATTGCTGGGGGGTGGTATAGCAACGGTTCTCAGCGCACGGGTGCAAAAATAATTTTGGCACCCCTTCCCCCGAAATTCTTATTTTGAGGTACATTACCCACTTAATGACAATGACAATGACAATGACATGAAGAATTAAATACCACCTTACATAGGCCTAAAATAAAGTCACACTATAACATTTAATTAGTATAAATCAACTTAAAATATTACTTATTTTAATAAACAAGTCTTTTTCCTTTCCAGAAAATCAAAGTTGTGACTTTTCTTCCGATTACGTTTTTTTAGGTAGTTCAGGGTAACTCTACATTGTGACTTTTGTTCCGTGACTTTTGTTCCTATTACGTTTTTTAGGTGGCTCAAGGTAACACTACATTGTGATGTTTTGTTCCATGACTTTTCTTCATGTGACTTTTCTTCCTATTACGTTTTTTAGGTAGCTCAGGGTAACGCTAAATTGTGACTTTTGTTCCGAGATTCTTTTAAAAATATATTGTAGACTTTGCGCCCCTTCACACTTGCACCCGCAGGCAATTGCCCCCCGCCTTGCCACACCATGGGCGTTGGGGCTTCCCCATTTATTTTTCATTCTCTTTTTTGCTTTATCTCATTTATATCCTTCCTTAATCTTTAATAAGAGCCTCTTTTTCTCCGATCGTCTTTCTTTCAGGGAAGTCCATTACGTGTGTGAAGAATAAATAAGACAGGTCTGGTTAGTCTTTTGGCAGCATGCCGTGTTGGGGGTGTTCAATTAAAAAAATTTTGAAACAGGGGTGATCAATGAATAAGTTACTTCTCTCGCCTTTTGTTGGCCAGTTAGCACTAAAGAAGTCAAACAACAAGCGTGAATGCTGTTGGACACCCGCTAAAAACCTATTTAGGAGGGGAATCTAAAAAAACGTTTTTTCTAGAAATAATAAGGAGTAAATGTTTAAAATTCCAGCCCTCTAGCTCCATTGTTGCGGCCTTTATGCGTCATATATACATACATACCCAGCCAGACAGACCAAATTGAAAACTGAAGAAACCTATGTTGTCAGTTTCTAATAAAGGTAAAGAAAACAGTAACTAGACCGCCCCTCTGCCAACACTATTGTCACCTAAAAACTGAATGAAAATCAGCTACGATGCAGGAGAGGTAACTATAAAACCCGTCCTTAAATTTAATCAATTCTTTCTTGGGCCATGGCCCACCTTTCCACAAAATGTTATTGGAATTCATTGAGAACTTTTGGAGATATTGTGTTGACAAAAATGAGTGAATACATAAATGGAAATATCTCTCAATGAAAAAAACAAATGCCTGGATCCACCCTCAAATTTAACCAATTCTTCCTTACCCTGCCCTTCCTGAAAATTTAATTGAAATTCATTGAGAACTCTTGGAGATATTGTGTGGACAAACGCATAGCTATGATCTGCTCCAAAATGTAATCAATGCTTCCTTAGCTCATGGCCCACCATTTTACCAAATGTCATTGAACTTCATTGAGAACTTTTGGAAATATTGTATAGACAGACTGATTGACACGAGTGAATACATATACCTTTTCTCAGCAAAGAAAGCTGTCAGAATCTTTGGTTTTTATTCTTTCTTACCTAAAGTTTAGTTGGGCTTCTCAGGTGTCCGAGACAGTATTGTATGAATTTAATATTATTCTCTGCTTATCCCCTCATTGAGGGTGTCGCAGAGTTAGGTATACATGGGCAATTGTTAGTAAGATCCACTTCCTGGCTTGCCAAATCTTTGTTCTGCTTACCGAACCTGGTATTCCCAAACGGTTACCCATTTAGTTACTGACCAGGATCGACATTGCTTGACTTCAGTGAGGAACTGATGTATGACTTAGCTTCGTGAAGGAGGCTCCTCAATCCTAGTACTTGGGCCGAGTGCTTAGCGGAGAGGCATTGAGTGCCATTTTTAAAGTCTTTGGTATGACTCGGCCATGAATTGAACCACAACCTACCTACTCTACAGGCTTCCTCAATCCTACTCTTTATACTGAGTGCTTAGCGGAGAGGCATTGAGTGCCATTTTTAAAGTCCTTGGTCTGACTCTGCAGTGGATTGAACCAAGACCTACCAAACCAGAGGCGAACACTCTACGACTGGGTCACTGTGATCGTTCCTAGACAATCTGCATGCAGCCAAATCAGAAACAAGTTAAAGTGAATTGGTCGCCTGGAGCCATACTGCATCAAGTTAGTTTAGTTTTTTCTGAACTCATCCAATTAGTTTATATAATATTGGACAAGTCTGGTTAGTCACTGAATAGAAACCATCATGTGACCAACATCTTTTGGCAACATGCCATGTTGGGGGTGATCAATCGATAAGATACTTCTCACTCCTTTTGTTGGACAGTGATTACTAAAAAAAGTCTGAGGGATCAATTTAGCATAAACTTTCATTATAAATTGAACCCTGCACTAAAAACCTATTTTCAAAAATGGTTTCAAAAAACAAAAAGAATTTTTTTGTACACATAATGTTTAAATTTTCAGCCCTCTAGCTCCATTGGTGTGACCTGTATGTGTGATAGATACGTAGCCAGCCAGCCAGCCAGACCAAATTGAAAACTGAAGAAACCTATGTTGACAGTTTTGGTGACAGATTCGGTTAACAGTTTCTAACAAGAATCATTTTGCAGTTTATGTTAATTATACGATGAGGAATAATCAGACATAGCAGCAAGTAAATATTTACGCAATGAAATTTTTCTGAAAGAAATATGTTTGTGTCTTCACGGTTGGTGTGTCTCCTGAGTGTAATCAACCAGTAAAAATAAGAACTATTCCAGTTAACTCACTGCCATAGACTGACGACCTGAGCGAATGAATAGTGACTACAATTAACCTGATTGTAATCAACCAGTTCAGTTTTGTCTAGAATGTTTGATAAACGATATTAATTCATGCAACGCAACCAAGTATTTCAACGGACAAAATGACGGCATATAATTTTGTTCTCTTGTCTTTAATAGAACTGTTTTTTACTATGATAAAATTATTTTTTTAATTTCCTCTTACAAATTAATGAATATAGTATATTATTGACTTTAAATCCTAACAAGCCTGGATGTTATAGGGTCAAACTCCACTTCTACTTCTATTCCGACTGAAGATGATTACTGCAACTTTTGTATTGTATATATAATAAAAAAAAAAATTATAAAAATATATTTTTTAATGTATATGTACCCACAAGATCATAAAGATAGGAGAGGCTCTAGAAGAGGTTGATGAATACATCTACCTAGGTCAGGTAATAAAGTTAGAGAAAGACCAATGTTTGTAAAATAAAACGACACATAGCGATAGGTTGGAAAGCATTCGGTATGTATAGAGACATTCTGAAGAGCACCTTGCCAATGTGCTTATAGCGTAAAGTATACAATGGTTGCATAATACTAGCCATGAATTACGGATGCAAAACATGGTAATTAACCAAACGAGCTGAAAACCAACTTAGGATAGCGCAGAGAACCATAGAAAGAGCAATGCTAGGGATAACTCTAAGAGATAGAAAAAGATCAGCGAGAAGACTAGAGTGAAAGATATTATACAAATAATTAAGCAGCAAACATGGAGATGGGCTGGTCACCTAGCAAGAAGAAATGACAATAGATGGGGGGAAAAGACTAACCGATTGGTGCCCATGGGACAGTAAACGCAGTAGGTAAAGACTAGACACAAGATGGAGGGACGAGATAGAAAGGTTTGCTGGTAAGACATGGCAGAGGTTAGTACAAGATAGGTTGTCATGGAAGGAGATGGGAAAGGCCTTTGTCCAGCAGTGGACTTATAACGGCTGATGATTTATTAGAATGAAATAAGCCCATGCATATCTGTAAGATAAATTTTGTAGATATGTAAGATTTGTCATTTAGCTCATTTGGTAAGAGACTACTAATCAGTTGTTCATGGTTTCAAATCCTGGTACAGGAATGTTAATTTTTACACTCCTAATTTTGGCGAGGATTGTTCTTGTTACGGTAGGAAAACAAAATCAACTCCAAACTTTGTACTGAAGTTTGACAACATACAAGATCTGTCTGACAATTATCCAGCCATTTTGAATGCCTCGAGAACTGGTTGTGCAACCATGTGTAAATTGGCAATCAATCAGAGGGGACCTTACTGCGCATGTGTGAACAGACACTCTCCCACTGGGTTACTCAGTTGGCAGTTAGATGCTGTTGACTGACGCCCATTCTTCACATCTTGTGCAGGATCTTTTGGCAAAACATTGCATCATTCAGCTGACTTTTCCCAAAGAGATTTCACTCACATTCACTTGTGGGGTTACTCAGTCAGCAGTGAGATGCCATTTGGCAAAACATTGCATCACCCATGTCTTTTAACACCCTTACAGTCCAGATTTGGCTCCCTGGGACTCTTCCAAAAGATATTTCAGACCATGAACGAGATTAAAGAGAATGCAACAAGGCAGCAGATGGTGATCCTGAAAGAGGACTGTTTTGACCCCCAAAATAGTGATGATGGTATGTTAGGCTGAGTTGTCAGAGGTTGGGGTGGTGGGAGGTATAGGAGATTGTGACTATAGGCCCTTCTGAGCCCCTGCCCTTCTGAAAGTCTGTTTACGTCACAGCTTCTTACCTGTGTATGGTCTGCAAGCATAAGATCGGAGTTGGCAAGTTCATCTATGTCAGTTGTTAGTCCTCGGACTGTTGCTTGTTTAAAGGAGTCTTGGTGTGAAAAGAAAAGACTTTAAAGGTGCCAAGGCCCAAAGAGGCATCACTCTCTTCACTTGCTATATGACCCATAACTGGGGAGGGGGAGAAGAGATGGATTCATGCCTTTCCAAAGGAGATCAGTGCAAAGTGAATGCTGATTGTTTCAGCTGGAGTTTGAACTCAGCTCACCAATTCCATTTTACATTCTGCTAAAACATTTGGCCACTGGCACCTCCCACCCACTGATGAAAACAGGTTTTGGGAACTAGGTATATGGTAAGGCTGGGTTTTGGGAACTGGGTATACAATGAGGCAGGATTTTGAGCAACTAGGTATATGGTAAGGCAGGGTTTTGAGCAGCTAGGTATATACTAGGGAATGTCTCCTTTCATCATCATCAGCCTTTTAATATCCACTGTTTTATATAGTTCGTCAGACCTCTCGATAGTGGGTGTTGCAGTGCCAATATCTCCAGAACATGTCTAAATTGTCACACCATCTTATTTTTTGTCGGCCACAAATTTGTATATGATCTCTGGGGATCCATCTTGTGAGTCGTGATGTCGAGCGGTTGTCTGTCATTCTTTCAACATGGCCAGTCCATTGCCATTTGAGTTTTCTAATGGATTCTATGATATCTCTGACTCCTGTTTTTTCTCTACTATACTGTACTGTCTTGTGATCTCCCCATGTTCATATTAAGCATGATCCTCTCTAGTGCACGTTGCATGGTTCTTAGTTTGAGAGTCAATCTTCTGGTTAGGTTCCAGGTTTCATAAGGAAAATCCTGGAAATGGAGAAGCAAGTATACACCCCACCCCCCATTTCCATCTCTGCATCATACATTAATACCTTGTTCATCTCTTTGCAGTTGTTTCATAATGACAAAATCCTCTTTGCTTCTTCTTTTTCTTCTTCTCATCCTCATCTTTCTTCATTCGTTCTTATAAAGCTTCCCTTTAAGAACCTGTCGTCTTGATAATAATTTTAAAAAAAGAAACCCTTATAAGTTTTCTCCTTTTGTGTACATTTTTCCATCTCTTTATTACTTATCTACATACAGGTCTTGTTAGTCACTCAATAGAAACCATCACATCAATGACTTTTGGCAGTATGCTGTGTTGGGCATGATCAATTAAAAATTTTGAATAAAAGAGCTGATCAATGAATGAAATATTTCTTTCGCGTTTTGTTGGGCAGTGATCACTAAGAATGTCTGAATTTTCAAAAAACAAGCCGGACACAGAATAAGGGACCAATTTAGCATAAACTTACATTGCAAATTGAACTCCCCACTAACAGCCTATTTAGAGGAGGAATTTTCAAAAATAAAAAAAATGTTTTTTCTAAACATAATAAAGAGTAAATGTTTAAATTTTCAACCCTCTAGCTCCATTGATGCAGCCTGTATGCATGATACATGCCAGCCAGACCAACTTAAAAACTGAAGAAACCTATGTTGACAGATTTGGTGACAGTTTTGGTTGACAGTTTCTAATACTCCTACATACTGTCATATCCTTATCAACAAAATCGACAGAAGCAGTCGCAGCAGCGTTCACATCCGATTCCGCTTGCCTTTCCTGTCTTTTGTCTCTTGCAGAAGCAAACACTCGGTGCTTGTCTTCAAAATGAAAACTAGATGGCACTCAGAGAGCGCATTCCTCCGCCAACACACTGAAAACTGAACGATCAGGTGACAGACTATGCTGTGACAAAATCTTGTATTACAAACCATCAACCAAAGTTGTCGACATTTCCTCCGTTTTTGAGTGAATCTGCTTTACTGGCTGGCTGGCTATATATATATCACACGTACATGCGGCACCAATGGAGCTAGAGGGCTGAAAATTTAAACATTCACCCTTTATTATGCATTGAAAAAACATTTTTTGTTTTTTTCAAAGGCGGTAGCAGAGGTCAATTTACAATGTAATTTTATGCTAAATTAGTCCCGTCATTTGTGCCCGGCAGCATTCACGCTTGTTTTTTGAAAATTCAGACTTTTTTTATCATTACCCAACAAAACGCGTGAGAAGTTACTTATTAATTTATCACCGCTTTTTCCATTTTTTTTAATTGATCATCCCCATGCTGCTAAAAGAGCTTAGTACCACAAAGAGCTAAACAAGTGTGCACTTGATTTAGCCTTAAAAACCATCTCCTGGTTGCCAGCAATGAGGCAGAGTACCAGGGGTGTACCAATGTGTCTAGTACAGGTATTATGTCTGTCCCGCTTCTGCCACAGAGTTGCCAATCTAGTCGTTTCATCATTAGATTTTGAGATCAAAGAAAAAAAGAGTGATAAGTATGTATATCAGTATGCTGATATAAAGGTTTTGTTCATTGACTATTGAACTGTTTCTGTCTAATACATTTTATTTTTATAGTAAGTTGACTTACAGCACACTTCTTCATTAGTACTTCAAAGTTTACTGCTATATGGAAGCAGGAAGGTGATCAAATGGTAAAACATGTCCCTCACAATACCAATGTATATTCATATTTAAATGGAGTAAAGAGTTGGTGTGCCACATAAGTCAAATGGACTATAAAGTGGTGGACAGAATTAGGGCAATAGCACTGTAGTCCCCTTCAAAATACTTAGTGTGCTGTCATACAATAAAGTTTGAGAACCACTGCACTAGGAGAACATTTTTTCCTAATTTTTTATCACATTACTTTAATGATCGAATTCAGTTTTGGGAACTAGATATACAGTAAGGCTGTATCTAGAGTTTATGCTCAGGGATCACAGAGGGGTCCATCAGGAATGAGTGAATTGAACCTGTGCAGCTGGGTGTTCCGGGGTATTGTAAGCCCCCAAAAGTAATTCTTTGGTAATTATATATTGAGGTGGCATTAACTATTTCGACCATTTAAAACTATATTTTTCAACATTAAAACACACATGCATTTCAATACATTTAACTAGAAAAGATATAAGTCAATTATAGAACACATGAAAGTAGAAAACATGACCTAACATGGGTTAGTGTTAGTTCAGTGTTTAGGATTCTGGGTTAGTGTTAGGGTCAGTGTTTAAGGTTCTGGGTTAGTGTTAGGGTCAGTGTTTAGGGATCTGTGTTAGGGTCAGTGTTTAGGGTTCTGTGTTAGGGTCAGTGTCAGTTTGGGTTAGTGTCAGTTTGGGCCAAATTATGTCAAAAATAGTTTACGCCATTACACCACTTCAATATATGATTACCGACTTTGAAAAAAGATATGGCCAATTTTGGGGCCGTTTTGAGACCATATAACCTACACTGAAATTGAGAAATAGGTATACGCCATACCAGCACATACCCTCCCCCATTTCCACCACTGCATTACTTTAGTAGTAAGCTTGATAGATTTCTAATCAATAATCAATTTCATTTTGACTTTCCCTTGATGCTTTCACTTTATGAATTCACAATTCTCTTTGAATTTATTATTCATTAAACTGTTCTTTTTTTGTTTTTTATTCAAGAATTTTTTTGTTTCGTCTGTTTTGATGCACAGCTGGCTTCATTTCATCTTATACGTCAATTCATATTGAGATTTCATATCGAAACAGACTTTTTTCCCCTTTATATACCATTGTTATTTCTGTGTGTATAAAAGTCAGACAATTTCCAAAAAAAGTCAGACAATTTCTGCCATTGTCTATCATCAAAGCCTTCAGAGCAGCAGATAACTTTGTATTTGCTTGATTGTTGATTTGATCAACATTTTCATTGTTTTGTCTCTAATTTTGGGAGAAGAGTCATTAACAGACCAACTTTTGTTCAATCTAATCTCTTCTTCACATCTTTGATGTTGTTGCAACGTTTCAGCCGATTCATTCTACAGCCTTCATCAGGTGTAACTTTGAGAAGAGTTATTAACAGACCAACTTTTGTTCAGAAAATCTAATCTCTTCTTCACATCTTTGATGTAGTCGCAACATTTCAGCTGATTCATTCTAGAGACTTCTTCAGGTGTAACTTTGAGAAGAATCATTTGTCAATCTAATCTCTTCTTCCCATCTTTGTAGTCACAATGTTTCAGCCGATTCATTCTGCAGACTTCTTCAGGTGTAACTTTGAGAAGAGTCATTAACAGACCAACTTTTGTTCAATCTAATCTCTTCCTCCCATCTTTGATGTAGTCGCAACATTTCGGCTGATTCATTCTATGGCCCTCTTCAGGTGTTTGTTTTGCATTGCACTACTGGAGGAAGAGACCAATAGGAGAGGCTCTCTTTCTTTACAGATATTACATTTTACACCTGAAGAGGGCTGTAGAATGAATTGGCCGAAACGTTGTGTCCACATCAAAGATTGGTAGAAGAGATTAGATTCTCCGAATAAAAGTTGGTTTATTTTCATTATTTTTTACCATGAGAAAATCTGGGCTATAAAATGGTTGACAGAACTAGGGCAATAACACAGTAGTCCTCTACAAAGTACTTCCTTTGGAACCTCACACACTTATCCCAGCATCCCTTACAATTTTCAAAACCGTCTGCAAAGTCCTCTTTCAGGATCACCATCAGCTGCCTCATTGCATTTTCCTTAATCTTGTCCACGGTCTGAAATCTCTTTTGGAAAAAACCATAAGTCTCAGGGAGCTAAATATGGACTATAAGGGGGTTGACAGATGAGGGTGATGCAATGTTTTGCCAAATGGCATCTCACTGCCGACTTAGTAACCCCACAAGAGAGTGTCTCTGATTGGTTGCCAAGTTCCATCAAGGCCACGCAACTGGTTCTGGAGGTATTCAAAATGGCCTGATGTATTCCAGACATACCTTGTATGCTGTCTAGTCTGTATAAAGTGACAAAAGAAATTTCAAATAGTTCTTCTGGACGATGGAACCCCTTCTTGTTGTTTGTGTTGTTAACACAACATTTTGTTCATTAAAACAAAGCCGTGAATGACCAATTCTATCCCAAGCAAATTAGAAAACAAGTCTGGTTAGTCACTCACTAGAAACTGTCACGTGACCAACATCTTTTGGCATCATCAATTAAAACATTGGAAAAAGGGGTGATCAATGAACAAGTTACTTCTCTCACCTTTTGTTAGGCTGTGATCACTAAAAAGTCTGAATTTTCAAAAAAATAAGCGTGAATGCTACCGGACAGAAACTAAGTGATCAATTTAGCATAAACTTACATTTCAAACTGAACTCCCCACTAAAAACCTATTTAGGTGGGGAATTTTAAAAAATCCAAAAAAACTATTTTTTCTTGACATCATCATCAGCCGTTATAAGTCCACTGCTGGACAAAGGCCTTTCCCATCTCCTTGCATGATGACCTAGATTGTGCTAACCTGTACCAAGTCTTACCGGCAAACTTTTCTATCTCGTCCATCCATCTTGTGTCTGGTCTTTTCCTACTTCGTTTACTGTCCCATGGGCACCAATCGCTTAGTCTTTTCTCCTATCTATTGTCATCTCTTCTTGCTAGGTGACCAGCCCATCTCCATTTTTGCTGCTTAATTAGCTGTATAAGACTCAAGTCCTCTCTCTGATCCATGTTGATCTTTTTCTATCTCTTAGAGTTATCCCTAGCATTGATCTTTCCATGGCTCTCCGTTCTATTCTGAGTTGGTTTTCAGCTCATTTGGTTAATTTCTACGTTTCGCATCCATAAGTCAACGCTGGTAAATGTTTAAATTTTCAGCCCTTTATCTCCATTGGTGTGGTCTTTATGGATGATACATAGCCAGCCAGACCAAAAACTGAAGAAGACTATGTTTACAGTTTTGATGACAGTTATGGTTGATGGTTTCTAATACACCAAGGAAATTAAATCATAGTGTGGATTTCTATACCATGTAATTCTGGTTGTCATATTTGTGTTATATATAATATATGCTATATAACAATTTAGTTATAAAGCTAATTTTAATCAGACAGACAAGCCTTTCGACTGATAGACCTAAGCAGTTGATTGGGGGGAGGGGGTTGCAAAAAGTTTAAAATTACTAATTTGCCACAGAATCTCATTAGATGCAACAACCAAAAAACACTGCCAAACAAAATTAAATATTTCCCAATCCCAATGAATTGCTAATTACTTTCTGCTACAAGTTTGTTAATTAATTCTCAAAAAATTTGGAACTAAAATTTCCCATGATGCTCTGTTCATTTTGTTTTCCTCCTCCTTCATCTCCCTCCCTCTTGAAGTGATGCTTTTCTCTCTCCCTTCCTTCCCTCCACGAGTGTTGCAAAATGTTCATCTATGAATTGATAATGGGGAAGAGCTTCATCCGTTCCATCTTTAAGCAATTTGGAATTTTCAAAGATGGAGGTGCGCATGGCCGGGCAGAGCTGGTAATAGACCTAGGCCAGATGGGAAATGTAGGCCTCATTCCAAACAGCTCGTTAAGTATTTTCTATAGTTTTGAGAAGGGTCATTAATATTCAAATGGTTCTTCGATGATTGAACTCCTTCTTGTTATTTGTGTTGTAAACACAACATTTCGGCCGATCCATTCTTCGGCCTTATTCAGGTGTAAAATCCGAGTGTGATGGGTTAAACAGAAGTTATGTTTAAAAGGGCCATGTGCTATAAGGGCTACCCCCTTTAAACATAACTTCTGTTTAACCCATCACACTCGGATTTTACACCTGAAGAAGGCCGAAGAATGGATCGGCCGAAACGTTGTGTTTACAACATAAATAACAAGAAGGAGTTCAATCGTCTGAAGAACCATTTGAATGCTCATTAAGTACTTTTATAATCGGTGCTAAATACAGGTATATGCATGTATGCCTCGAGAGTAGGCCCCAGTAACAATAATGTGTTTTCTATATACATCCACCTTTTGTTCCGAGTTGCTAAACCGGATACCATATTCTGCAGCTCATTATCAGCGGCTGTTGCTTTCTGCACCATCTCTAGTGTCAGGGCTTGTGGCAGGCACTCTTCAATCAATCGATTGACATGAATGGTGTTAAGGCTATGGATTGCTAATCCATTGGGGTTTCCTCACGTGAGTTTGAATCTCATCCTCGTCGCCAGTAACAATAACACTCTTTCTATGAGGCTGTTTGCATTCACTTCACACTAATGCCCTTGGGAAAGACATGAATCCATCTCCCCAGGGAAGCAGTAACAATAATGCTCTTTCTATATACAGCCAATCTTTATTATCTGAAATCCATAAAACATAATATACGTAACACAATACGTAATATAAGAAACATTTCAGATAATAATATGAGCATGTTACTGCTCCCCTCAAAACTGTAGGCCCAGGCTAACTGACCCCACTAACCCACCTCTTCATGGGCCTGGAGGTGTGAGTGGCGTGGCGGTCAATAAAGCGGACAATGGAATCGGCAAACTGAGTTCACACTTTGGCCAAGGCTTTTACACACACTTCATACTAATGCTCTTGGGAAAGGCATGAATCCATCTCTTCTCCCCCCAGCTATGTGTAAAATAGCAGCAGCCTGGGCTCTCTAATAATTCAAGGTGGACAACTCTAAATTCAAAACTAGGAGCTGAGGACTTACTCGGAAGACTGTGCTCACTAGCCTTCGGAAGCAGCTAGTCTAGGAGAAGGACAACTCTGAATTCAAAACCAAGAGCTGGAGTCCCTAAGGCAGTCTGACGTTGTCTTCAGTCTCGCTCTTGCAACTCCTGCGATGATACTGTGGCCAAGCTGTATCAGCGTGGACAACATCGGTGCATGGGGGAGGGTAGACTTGCTGCATGGGCAACTGCAGGCTCAGCCCAACCCTTTATGGAGCCCAAGGCAGAATTTGATTTTGGGCCCCCCGCCATCTTTGAAAAAAAAACATTCAAGCTCTCTTTGGGGCCCTCTGTTGGCCACAGGGCCATAAGCAGCTGCTTAATTCACTTATGCCTCAGGCTAACTCTGGGCAACTCCCTGCTTTTCATATAATCTTGCCCAGGTTGTACCCTGAAAAGTCTGATTGATTCCTCCAAATTTTCAAAATGATTTTATTAGTTGCTTCTGCTGCTGCTTCGACCAACATGAAAATGACTTCCTTCCTCGGGTTTTTCATTCTTCCCTTGAAAATATGAATCTGTTTTTTTACAATATTCTACCACTTAAATTCTTTGCTATATATCTTCAAAGTTCCTTGCAAGTTTCAAGTCTGGTCAATGTAGTGTCTCCCAGCTCGTGGGAATCTCACTGAAAAGGAAGACGAAATGGAGGACGAAGACAAAACGTTTCTTTTACGGCTCACACTCGGAGAATGAATAATGACTGGGTCCTTTTTCTCCACATGTGTGCACACTTTATTTCCATTAACACGGTGCATGAGATAATTCGAGGTATTTAACTCCCTTGTGTTATCTTAGTGTTAATCCAACATAATAGTCAAGGCCAGAACTTCGTTCTTACTAGATTGTATGACCACCCCATTGGCAGGATGCAAGTCTACTGAAGGGATACCTCCACCCTAATCACACAGCTTAGTGTGTACTCAATTAGCTGCTGAGTACGCAGGGAAATTTGTCCTAATGAAAAGAGTTTTCCACACCTCTTTGCTCATACCAGGAATCGAACCCGGGATCTTATGCATGTGAGGCAGATGTGCTAACCGGTACACTAACCAAGCAGACATCTTCAAAGTTTGCTTTGCTGGAAAGATAAGTAAAAATTATATTACTTTTTGAAGGCTGCACCATCAAATGGCATTTTAACCGAGTTATGTTATCTGCCTGGAGT
Source organism: Architeuthis dux (assembly GCA_006491835.1). Classification (NCBI taxonomy): domain Eukaryota; kingdom Metazoa; phylum Mollusca; class Cephalopoda; order Oegopsida; family Architeuthidae; genus Architeuthis; species Architeuthis dux. The sequence goes on from VCCN01005781.1 coordinate 1,146,555, forward strand.
CTGTTATATCCTCATAATCCCATATCCCGAGAGACAAATTCTCATATCTTTAAGCTAGCACTTTAATCTATGCTAGCAGTACCCGTGGAAATTCAGCGGTTTAAAAAAAATGTTTAACTCGATAAAAAAAGATCTATTTATTTTATGTCACTGCATCCACGCCAACGTATCTACCATTATTTCCTACGATCGTTTCATTTTTCTTTTATCTCTTTTTCTTCCATTTTTCCTTCCTTTCACTCCAAATCTTCTTTACCCTTCATTTTATTCCTCTTTTTCATTCTTTTCCTTTTCCTCTTCTTTTCTTTTCCCTCTTCTTTTCTTTTCCCTCTTCTTTTCTTTTCCTCTTCTTTGCTTTCAGTCTAAATTGTTTTCTCAACTGTCCCCCCCTTTCTCCACCGTCTCCTTCAGTCGCTTCAATTTTCACATTTTACTCTTCAACAAAATAAACTTTTGCCTGTCTCCTGCTCATTTTTTACAGTGGGTTGGTCGTTGCTGTGCTGG
>VCCN01005781.1:1154445-1168694 GCA_006491835.1 Architeuthis dux
GAAACCGGATCTCTGCGTCAACAGCCCGATCTCTTACCACAGAAAGCTTTGTAGCTTTAAACACTAAAGATGTTACTGAAGAAAAAAATATATATGTTTTCTCTTTTAATATAGAAAGTTCCATTTTTATATAAGTTTATATTTATAGTCTTAAAGCATTTAAGTTGTTACTACAGAAACATTTTTTAAACTAAAGATCTTACCTACAGAAATGTTTTTATGTTCTGTTTATTTGTTTATTTCATTATTTGTCATGTAAGTCAATTATTCACTAATAACTGTTAATGAGAGATGTTCAGAGGGATTTCTGTTTTACACAGAATTAGATCTTATAGTACTATAAGTAAAGTTTTCTTGTAGGGATCATCAGTTGTTTTCCATGGAACTGTTTCAGGGATGTAAAAACAAAACAATCATTCTACCATGGTTCCACAGCAGTGCTGATCAATATATATTATATATTATCCATGAAAGAGATTTCTTTATCAATATGCCAGACATAGTAATAATCTGCCAGTGCCGATCCTAATCCCATAAGACAAAATCCCGACTGTTGAAATTGCCAAAGATCCAAATCCCTAAAGAAAACTCCTCAAAAATATGTAATAATGGATGTTTTGTAAACTGCATAGATAGGAATATATGGAAGGACAAAACAAATGCTTCCTTTTCTCAATATGGTAAGGAAGATCAGTTGGTTGCTAAAATGGTTCAGTAGGCCACGGTTGAATTCACCGCCGAGTCATACCAAAAACATTAACCCATAAGAACCCAGACCCATTTCTACTTAAAGGAACATTGTATGGGATTTTGGGTAGGCAAATTGACACGCAGTCACGTGACTGCACCAGGATGTTTGGTAGATATCACATAGTACACTTCATGAGTTAAAGTCAAGGATAAAATGTTAAGTATTTTGAGTTATTCCCCATATGCAGGAGAGTTTATATCAACTTCCGGTAGGGGGCACTGTTTTACGTTCTGGTGAACGAGCAGCCATTTTATTATTGGGATTAGAGAGCTTGAGGAGACATGTGTGAATTGTTGACTGCGGTCATTGTGAATATATGAATAAAGGATCTCTGTGAGTACATCTTCTGTTTGTATTTTGAATCTGTTAATATCTGTCATTATACAAATCTCACATAAATAATAGTATATAAGAGACTGTACAGATCAATTAAATTGTATGTGACACCGGTGTCACAGTGGGTTCCTATGGGTTAATGATTATACTCAATGCCTCTTCACTAAGCACTCAGCGCAAGGATTGAGCAACTTTTCCCCGAGGTTAAGGGGTTATGGCCAAAATCATGTTGGATATACCGGTTCATGTAACGTCACCAAAGTTAAGCAATGCCGTGCCTGGTCAGTCTCTAGATGAGTGACCTTTAGGGAATACCATGTGCTGTAAGCATAACCAAGGTTCTATGGGCCTGGCAAGCCGGAAGTGGGCCTTACTAACAATTGCCTGTGTGCACCTAACCTTGCGACACCCTCGATGACTGTATAAGCAGAGAATGATGATACAAGGAATGATATATCACCTCCCTTTAAGGATAATTATTTATGTGTTCCGTCTGTTTAAATGTATCTCCTCTTGAATTATCTCTCTTGGGGTGGAGGGGAATAATTTGGTTGCTTCCTTTCTAACTCAATGGGAAAGATTGGTTTAAAGAGAATGAATTTGAAATGAGAAAGTAAATATGTATAAATATTCATTCAAAGTTTTGTGAGCAAAGCAAATAAAAATGAAGGAGAAAAGAGGGTGGGGAGGAGAGATTGACGGCAATAAACAAATGACTTCAAGATACCAAACACTAAATTATGAAACCTTAAATAAGCGGCAAAAACTTCTCTAAAAAGGAATAAATCATTCTTAAAGTCATATTCTTAAGAGCATACAAAAGTCATTATTGTGAATATCCTTTTTTCATTTATATATATGCATATTTGGTTAAATATGATGAACAAGGAAAACCTTTTCACCTTTTTGGTTAGTTTTTCTTGTTTACGCACAAGAGAACATATGTTCAGATACAATGTATATAAATATTGTCTGAACAATATATCAGATCAAGCACTTTCGACTGTACGTTCAGCCACTTTCGAAATTGTGAAAACTTTATTGTTTGCATGGTTCAAATAGTGTCTAAATTAATTCCATTGTGTGACATTGGTTGGTTGGCGTTACAGGGCAAGTGATGGGTGAATGCATTATTTGTTAGAAGGGGCTTTCAGATGTTCCACAATCGAATTCTTATATTGGACAAACCACTACTACTCTACTACTATCTAGATGCCTCACCTGCCACCTCTCCAATCAGAGCGCTATAAGAACCCACTTAAACAAACACACACCCTTTCAAATTCCCATACGCAAAATTCTTGTTAACAACACACACATGATAAAACACATCCACTGTAAAAAAAAAGGCTTGCCATTATGGAAGCACTCCTAATAAAATTTTGGCCATGGACAAGGAGTTTTAAATGTGTTTAATAACTAAACATCTGAAAGCCCCTTCTAATAATGGATTCACCCATCACTTGCCCTGTAACGCCAACCAACCAATGGCACACAATTGAATTAATTTGGACACTATTTAAACTGTGCAAACATAAAGTTTCACAATCTCGAAAGTGGCTGAATGTACAGTTGAAAGCGCTCAATCTGATATATGGTTCGGACAATATTTATATACATTGGATCCGAACATACGTTCTCTTGTGTGGAAACAAGAAAAATTAACCAAAAAGATGAAAAGGTTTTCCTTGTCCGTTGTATTTAACCAAACATGCACTAATGAAGGATTACTGCCCAAATACACTATATATATATATATATATATACACACACACATACATACAAGCAATTGACAAATAATCTAAATGAAGAATTGTTATAGTATGAAAAGACAAAATGTTTTTGGTCCTTTTCAAGTAAGTACAAAAATAATTTCTAGAAACAAATTTAAAGATTTCAGATCTAATCAGATCTCTCAAATATTCAGTCATTGATTTAAAAGAATATTTTTTGGTTTCTTTTGGAGCTCATGGTTCTTAGATGTAAACATTGAAAGGCATGTTTGTGTATATGTTACAGTAATTTCATGAAATTCTTAGTTTCACAATCAGTGTAGTAATGGTTAACAAGCTTGTGATGCTGGCCATTACTACTGTAATGAGTTTGATCCTCACTGGGTGCTCCACTACTTGGCCTTGTGTCAAACTAAGCTAAACTTAATCATATCAAATATATTCTGCTTCAGAATTTATAGTGTAAATACAGCTTAGTTTGACACAAGGCCACAGTAGTGGTGCATCAAGTGAGGATTGAACTCATTACAGTAGTAATGGTCAGCATCACAAGCTTGTTAACCATTTCTACACTGATTGTGAAAATAGGGATTTCATGAAATTACTGAAATGTTCAGGGATTTCATGAAATTACTGAAATGTTCAGGGATTTCGCAAAATCTCTACACCTTTTTTAGCTTCAATTTAAAAGTTGAACTTCAATTTAAAAAGATTTTTCAATTGAGGTTCAAGTTTTTTTTAATTGAGGTAACTTTGTTAAATTGAAGCTAAAAAGGTGTAGTTTCACTATCTTACTATAACACACACACATACACACTCATTTACTTAGCTTTGTCTCACAAAGTACTAAGTGGCAGAAATGTAAGGGCTAGAAAGATGTGAGCGGGTGCAAAGCTCCACAGGAGGTCATAGAGTTCGGGAGGAGATATTTCCAAGAATGCAGAGATGCAAAAAGCCTACATGACACATATGAGAGGGATGAGCATGCTTCATCAGAACCTGATTCAACACACATTCCAGAACCCCCGGGTGAATAGCTGGGTGGCAGTTGGTGCCCTTTAGCCCAGTGAGACAGACCAACTAAGAGAAGGTTACTCTGACAAAAGATGTGGAGCTGGCAACCTCACTCTGTAGTAAAACCTACTTGCTACTGGAACCACTGCAGCATCATGTGTGGTGTGATTGTGTTTGTGGTGTTGTATAGCCCTCTTGGTCCGTGGGAGGAATATCCTGAACTTGGAGAAAAAGGAAGACTCGAAACTTGTTTATAAAAATATGAGGATATTTTTTTATTTCAAGATACATTATAAGATACATTATGTTGTGGTGGAGAATGAAGAGTGGGAGAGAGACAATGAGAGCCGACAGATTGTTCCCAACAGGGGAACTGGCCTTGTGTCTTCCCCCATCTCAGGCGGTCTGTCTCTCTCAGGGCGTCCTGTGTCTCTCTGCCTTTTTGAGGGCATCTCTCTGTTGCTTTTATCGGGTTCTAACACCCACTGTGATTTTCCAGCATGCCATCTGCAGTCAGGGTCAATATCCTGCCTACGACCTCTGAACACCCGGTCTGTCGGCATTCTGGTATAACTTTGTTATTGTTGATATCCTGTTTAACTTTCAACACCTGTGGGGGGTCAAATATGTGACTTCCACCCAAATATCCAACAGTGGCCCTATGGGAGTATACAGGAATAAACTAGAAGGTACTCGGAGAACGCATACCTCTGCCAACGCCATTGTCACTTAAAACTGAATGGAAATCAGTTTATATATAGCTATGATGCAAGGGTGGTAACTGTAAAGATATTCCAACGTGATTTGGCCATAAACTCTCGGGAGAGGTTCCTCAAGCCTAGTCCTTGTGCAGAGCACTTCGCGGAGTGGCATTGAGTACCATTTTAAACATTTTTGGTATGACCTAGCAGTGGACTGGACCACAGCCTACCAAACTGGAGGCGAGCACGTTCATTGTTCCCACTAAGCTGTACACATGTGCGCACACACATTTTGGAACCAGCGCACAAAGGATATTAATGTGCACTCAATTATGTAGCTTACTGAATTTTTATTGACAAAAATATTCATTCATTGTCGAATTCATAAGTGCACTCATTCTTTGTCGCAGGAAAAAAACATTTTTGCACACAATAACTACAAATGTTTAGAGGGAACATTGGTCACGGTGATCAGTATTTAGTATTATCGAGGAGAGGTTCCTCAATTCTAGTCCTTGTGCTGAGTGACTAGCGGAGAGGCATTGAGTACAATTTTTAAAGTCTTTGGTATGACTCGGCAGTTGATTGAACCACGGCCTACTGAACCGGAGATGAGTACTCTCTACCACTGGGCCATGGTGATCGGTGTAGCAACGCAAGTGGTGGTAATAAATATTTGAGGAAAACTTTGAAATGCTGAGGTGAACGTAGACGAGTTTGAATATAATTGCAAGTAACAAGAGTCTTTGCACGTACGTCTCGAACGTAATTCCGTCTGAGATTCTCTAGACTTGGAAAGAGAGATTTTGACAAGATGCATTTCCCCGAGACTGAATTATGATACGGTTGGCTAGAAGGAAGATGGCGGAGGGGACACGACTTGGGGATGATGATGAGGGTATCAGTCTGGTTGCTAAGTTTAACCAGGAAACTGCCGACGCCATTTGAATACGAGAAATTGATTCGACTTTCTTGTGAGTAGCTGGAGACTTCTGAAAATGATACAGACGATGCTGCTGCTGATGATGATGATTAATTAGAAAACGTCTACCAAAACTGTCAACATATGTTTCTTCAGTTTTTAAGCTGGTCTGGCTGGCTATGTGTGGCTCGCGTGTACATGCCGCACTAATGGAGCTAGAGGACCAAATATTTACTCATTTACTCCTTATTATGTCTAGAAAAACATTTTTTTTTTTTTTGAAAATTAATTTTGCAATGTAAGTTTATGGTAAATGGGTCCCTTAGTTTGTGACCCGCAGCATTCTGGCTTGTTTTTTTGAAAATTCAGATGTTTTTTAGTGATCACTGCCCGAAAAAATGTCAGAGAAGTAACTTATTGATTGATCTCCCCTTTTTCCAATCTTTTAATTGATCACCCCCAACATGGCATGCTGCCAAAGGACATTGGTTTTTATTGATTGACTAACCAGACCTGTTTCTAGGATGTTCATTTAATCATCTTTCCTTCTGGTTAATTACCTCTGCTAACGAGTTTGGTCAGAGGTTATGTTTGTCTGCCTGCCTCTTTGTTTGTCCTTCTGTTTGTCCTTACAATATCTGCAAAGGTTTTCACCTGAATTTCAATGACATTTTGTGGAAGGATGGGCCACGGGCCAAGGAATGCCTGCCTGTCAATTTATTTGTTTGTCTGTACAATATCTCCAATTGTTTTGTGATTATATGAATGGCTGGTTGATTCATCCAATGAATATTCATGTTTTATGTGGGCATGTTTGTATTCGATTTTGTGTTTATGTGATCCTTAATCTTTTTTTCCTAAAACACTAAATGTATATATGTATCCACATTTTCCACTTATATCCTCATCGAGGGTGTCACGGGTTAGGTACACATGGGTACACTTCCGGCTTAGTTCTGTTTACAGCATCTGGTATTCCACAATGGTCACCCATCTAGGTACTGACCATGCTCCACGTTGCTTAACTTCGGTGATCTTGCGAGAACTGGTGTATCCATCATGATTTGGGATGTAACCCCTTAGCCTTGGGGAGAAGTTACCCAATCCTAATCCTTGTGCTGAGTGCTTAGCGAAAAGGCATTGAGTACCATTTTAAAAGTTTTTGGTATAACTTTGCAGTGGACTGAACTACAGCCTACCAAACCAAACTGGAGGCGAGCACTCTACCACTGGGCCACGTTCATTGTTCCCACTAAGCTGTGCACATGTGTATGCATTTCGCAACCAGCGCACAAAGGAAATTAATGTGCACTCAAAAGATTTCAAATTCTGTTACTGAATTTTTATTGAAGAAATATTCATTGACTGTCGAATTCATAAGTGCACACATTCTTTGTCACAGAAAAAAACATCAGATTTTTGCGCTCAATGACTACAAAAGTTTAGAGGGAACATTGGCCACATTGATCGGTATTTGGTATTATTAACCTGAACCATTTCTATAGCCGAACTGAATGATCTTTGTGCTGTAATATCGGTCAATACTTTAAGAGAATTTATATGCGTGGCCACGCATGATAAGTGCCCAACGCACCATTTTTAAAAGTTATTATTTTCGTTATTTTCAAAACTACAATGTTTGTTTTTATTTTGAAGTTTGAACACTCTGCATTATGATTCATAGTGTTCAAAATGTAAAATTTTTAAAAAAACTGAGCATTATAGCTCTAAAAATAATGAAAATATCGCCTTTTTAAAAATAGTGTGTTGGGCACTTATCATGTGCAGCCACTCATATCTGCTTATGGCACAAAGCTGAAGAAAAGTTAGTAAATGCTCTTCCTGTCATTTCAAATCTATCCCTGCTTAAGCAAATGAACATTCTTTCCCTTTTGAATGAATCCAGCATAGAGGACTTTCACTTTCACTTCACACGCCTCCTTCTTTTGAGTGAATTAAGCGAGAGTACTTCCTCTTTCACACTCATTTTCATTTTCAAAAGCTAATTTGCTAAAAACCCGCGGTGGGGTCCCATTGTTGCACACAGAAAATCTCATGGTGATATGTTGTATGTTTCCTGAGATTTGCGAATACAGACAGACATTTGGTGCATTAAAGTAACAGTAAATGTTTAGGTAAGTGTGAACACTGAAAGATACAAACTAAGGGATCGATTTAGCATGAACTTACATTGTAAAATGAACCCCCTCACCAACAACCTATTACGGGAGGAAATTCTCAAAAGCTAACTCGCTAAAAACTTGCTCCGGGATCCCATTAGTAACCACAGAAAATTTGGTGGCCATAGCTCTGACCATTCTTGAGTTTTACAATCACAGATGGACATTTGGTGAATTATAGTAAGATTGACCTCAACAATTTCCATTGCAGGATTGAATGATCTTTGTGCTGTAATATCGGTCAATGCTCTTGGAGAATATATCTGCTCATGGCACGAAGCACGAGCAAAAAAAGTTTCTTCCTGTCATTTCAAATCTATCCCTGCTCAAGCAAATGAATGTTCTTTCCCTTCACACGCCTCCTTCTTTTTGAACGAATCAAAAACGTTCCTTCCCTTCACACCTCCTTCTTTTGAGTGAATCAAGCAGAACTTGTTAGAGTACTTTCACTTTCACTTTTCTGTTTTTATTTTCTGGATTTTTTTTTCCTATTCTTTCTTGGCCAAAAGTAGATTCCTTTTCCACTTTTTATTTATATTTTTTTCGTCTATTTTTTTACCTACTTTTGAAAGCCTCGACTGAATTCCTTTCCTTTTCTTTATCGACACCATTTTCTTTCATTATATATTTATTTATTTATCTACATATGTTCTGTTTCTTTGTTTCTGTTTTACCATTTCCGGCTCAGGTAATGTTGTTTTGTTGCCTTTCAACCGTTGCGAGGTTCCGCAGCTGTCGACTCCGCTGGAGTTAAATTTTCTTCAATTGGTTAATTCGCCAGCATCAGCCCCGCAGGAAATAAGAAAGAATAAAATCGGTCCTCGGGGCTTCGGAGGAATTTTGTTCAACTCAACATAATTATAGTCTACACTTGGATATTGGAAGATAAAACTAAAAAAATCGTCTTTCTTTCTCCCACCCCCTCCATCCTTTTTGTTTTCCAAGTGAACCTTTCCATTATTTCTGTTATTGAATTTTGCTAAATGTTTGTTTGACTCTGTTGATGCAAATTGGTTTATGGGCGAAGACGATAGAAGGCATGCACTTAAGTCTACGCAGAATCTTTTCTCGATTTATTTTTGTGCGTGTATGTTTCAACCGTCTCCAATTTTAATGTTTGTACTGGATGCTGCTAGCTTACAGGTTAGTAGCACGGAAAATGGAAAATAGCGAACCGATTCCGACTTAGGCAGTTGATGTTCACTTCATACTAGTGCCCTTGGAAAAGGCATGAATTCTTTCTTTATTTTTACATGTATCTCTCAAAAGTCTCTACTTTTAATGTTTGTACCGGGTGCTGTAAGGGTTAGCAGCATGGAAAATGGGAACAGCGAACTGAGTTCAGATTGTAGCTTAGACAGTTGTTGTTCACTTCATACTAATGCCCTTGAGAAAGGCATGAATCCACACCCTCCCTCCCAGCTGTGGATAGATAGCAATGCAGACTGCACTTTCAGCTATGGGTAAATAATAGGGTAGACTGGGCTCTAGGAGTCGGACAACCTAGAGTGGAGTCCCCAAGTCGGACTAGTTGGAGGCCCCTTAGCCCTGTAAGGCACTCCAACTTAAGCCCGGGTAAAAGAGGAAGGTTAGGCATGGGGCTAGCAACTCCACCTACTTACTACAGAAAACGCAGCAATATCTCTACCCGGTGATTGTCACTGGTGTGGTTGTGGCCCTATGCTCCACAAGGGATCTACAGGAATAAAGAAAAAGAATTGATACCCGCTAACCACAAGTATCTGAAGGTAATAGTATAGTACTTATCCTGCAAGCCATTGACTATGATTTTGATTTTCTGCGGGTGCTTCATAAATCTGTCCTTGTGTTGGGAACAGTCTGTCGGCTCTCATCGTCTCTCTCCCACTCTTCATTCTCCACCACGACATAATGTATCTTATCAAATAAAAATATATCCTCATAGTTTTATAAACCAAGTTTCGAGTCTTCCTTTTTCAGGATTTTCTTCCCGCGGACCAAGATGGATATACAACACTGGGAAGGAAGGGTAAAAACACTCGAACCCTAAGTTGTAAGCCTTGCTAACCACCATCACATTTGGATAATAACCTGAAGAAGGCCATAGAATGGATTGGCCGAAACACAGTGACAAACAACACAAACAACGTCCGAAAAACCCTTTGAGTAGAAAGATTTACCTAGTAAAGTAGGCTGGCTTCACCATATGCTATTTTACCCATATAGCTGCTGGGAGAGGAGGTGGATTCATGCCTTTCCCAAGGCATTAGTCCTAGTCCCAGGTGGTGTTTGAACTCAACCTATCCATGTTCCAGGCTGCTTCCTTCTCATATGAATTTAAGAGTTAAAAACCCAATGGTCTTGATGTTGTAAAGTCTGTAATAGACAGCCACAATCTCCAGTGAAGCAAACAGAATTGGCTACTTTCAGGCGTTGTCCGCTCTTGGAAGGCAAATGAATTCTTCATGTTCTGCCATATAAAATATTCTGGTAACAGATGGCCGCGGCCGTTCGCATTAATACACTTCTTGTCAGATAGGTTGTCAGGCATTCATTTGGAAAGCCGCCTTCCTTCCTTTTGGAATGGGTTCCCGAGGACAAGATCGACTGCGGATGGCAGCTTTTGTAATTGCTTTATTAGAGACCGTCAACGGAAATTGTCTGGTTTCTTCAGTTGTCACATTGGTCTGGCTGTCTATGTATCACACATACAGGCTGCACCAATGGAGCTAGATGGCCAAAAGTTTCAAGATTTACTCCTTATTATTATCTAGAAAAACTTTTCTTTTGTTTTGTCAATATATATATATAGGTATATATGACACATACAGGCCGTAACAATGGAGCTAGAGGGCTGAAATTTAAACATTTACTCCTTTTTAGGTCATATGTTTTTTTTTTAAATTACCCCCCTAAATAGGTTTTTAGTTGAGGGGTTCAATTTGAAATTTAAGTTTATGCTAAATTGGTCCCTTATTTTCTGTCTGTCAGCATTCATGCTTGTTTTTTGAAAATTCAGTCTTTTTTAGTGATCACTGCCCGACAAAAGGCCAGAGAAGTAACTTATTCATTGATCACCCCTTTTTCCAATTTTATATTGATCACCCCCAATGCGGCATGCTGCCAAAAGACATTGGTCACGTGACATTTTCTATTGAGTGACTAACCAGACCTGTCTCGCAAATGTTTGACCACTTCTGGCAGTTGTTGTGATCGATGGATTTTCCCTTTGCCAATCGCTGGCCAATGATGCTTTCTGCTTCATATGATTTATTTATCTTGGCCAACAAAGTTTGGAAGACTTTTACGTATTCACTCGTGTTTATTTACACAATATCTCCAAGAGTTCTCAATGAATTACAATTGTGTGAAGGGCCATGAGATAAGAAGGAATTGATTAAATTTGGGGGGTAATGTCTGTAATTTTTCACAGTTACCTCCAGTGGCAATTCTATGAGGGGGCCATGCCCCCCCAATTTTGGCTGGCCCCTAGGTTGCCCCCCCACCCCACTTTCATACATTTTAACTCCCATTGTTTTTGTTTTGAGAATAACCTCCCTTGTCGTCTGACAGCTTGGGGTTGTGAAAGTGAATTAGCTCCCAACTATAATTTAAAAAATCATTCATATAAGTTGTGTATATCAACATGGTGAAGTATAAAAATGAAGATTTCCCGTCACATGCTTTTTGAATTTTGCCCTCCCACCCATAGTGCCCCCACCACTTTCTAAGAACTAGAAACGCCACTGGTTACCTCCCCTGCATCGTATGTTTGTCCAGACAATATCTTCAGAAGTTCTCAATGAATTTCAATTGTGTGAAAGGGTATGCCATAGGCTGAGAAAGAATTGATTACATAATGTTGGAAGATGTATACGTATTTTCTCATGTTTGTCTACACAATATCTCCAAAAGTTCTCAACAAATTTCAATTTTATGAAAGCATAGGCCATGGAAGTTTGAAGATGTATATGTATTCACGCATGTTTGTCTACGCAATATCTCTAAAAGTTATCAATTAATTTCAATTTTGTGAAAGGATAGGCCATGGATTTGATAATTGATAGAATTGAATAAATTTTGGGGTGGATCCAGGAATTTTTTCATGCTTGGTTTTTGAAAATTCGGATATTTTTAGTAATCACTGCCCAGCAAAAGGCGACAGAAGTAATTTACTCACTGATCTTCCCTTTTTCTAATTTTTTTAATTGATCACCCCAACACGGCAAGATGCCAAAAGATGTTGGTCGCATGACAGTTTCTATGGAGTGACTAACCAGACTTGTTTCTGATTTTTGGTTTGTATTAGTGTTTTTAGAAACCGTCAACCAAAACTGTCAACATAGGTTTCTTCAGTTTTTAAATTGGTCTGGCTGGCTATCTATGTATGCATCACATGTACAGGCTGCCTCAATGGAGCTACAGGGAGGAAAATTTAAACATTTACTCTTTATAATGCCTAGAAAAAACTTTTTTTTAAATCTCCCCATAATAGTGGGGGTTCAATTTGCAATGTAAGTTTATGCTAAATTGGTCCTTTAGTTTGTGTCCGGCAGCATTCATGCTTGTTTTTTTTAAAATTCTGATGTTTTAGTGATCACTGCCCAACAAAAGACAAGAGAAGTAACTTTGATCACCCCTTTTTCCAATTTTGTAATTGATCACCCCCAACACGGCATGTTGGCTACATGACAGTTTCTATCGAGTGACTAATCAGACTTGTTTGAGTTTTTTATTTATAAAATTTCTCTATCAAGATATTTTTTATTAATTTTTTAATTATGCTTTGCCCAAGGGGGTGGGCGGGAATCCGGACCCCCCTGGACCTCCCCCCCATCTTGATCCGCACCTGAACCAACCAATAATTTATCTCCCAAAATTCTTCACCCACCAATGACCTTGAAGGCTGCCAAGTGCTTGTGCAGCAAAAAATAGCGAAGGCATTGATTACCAATATTTGACACCGTTACATCCAACCGCGTCCCGGAGCGTTTTTTTCCTTTTTTTTTTGTCTTCTTAAAAACAAAGCAAAAAACATCCTTTCAATTCATGCATTTAGTCAAGATCGAGAGCAGCTTTGGATTAAAATGACGGCACTCGGGCGCATTTATTACTTTCCGATACCTTCAAGGTTAAAACTGAACGTTGAAATAAAAATTCATAGATTTTCGATATCAACCTCCATCTTGAATTTTCAATGGTTTTTCTTTCCCTTTTTCTCAATATAAAACTTGTATTTGAACTGAACAACAAAATGTATTGAAAGTTGGCTTTTCTTTTCTTGGGTAGTGTCAGATAAACTATGTAGCAAAAGCAGCATATACTATAGGCCCCACAATTTCAATGACCCCGTGCTAAATGCTTTCAAGCTATCAATTCTGATTCAGTGATTCTGCATTTCCTCTATTACTAAAGTACTATACTGCCCTCAACTTTTATGAATGACTGGTGTTTTAAGGTTTTAGCCTGTTATCACCTTTAATTGAATTTAATTTATCACAGTAAATAATAGGAGAGTGGTATCTATGTGATACATATACACCACATAAATACAAAGGTATTTGAAACTGAAATCATAGCCACTTCACAAAGATTAAAATGAAAACAAAGTAATACCATTACTGAAATATCAGATATATTTGTTGTATTATCTGGCTGTATAGCAAATAAAAATTATTTACTTTAATATGATTGATTGTTTTGTTTAACGACATATCGATCCTTGGTGGGTCATTTAGTGCCGAATTCGGTTTCTTTTTGAATACACAATTTATGTAGGCACATTTTTGTGGACAGTTTGTTGTTAAGGTATGTATATAGAATCTGTTTTTTATATTTTTTAGTATAGTTTCAAAGGTTATTTTTTAAACTAGAGTCTTGCGACTTTGGTGAAAGGTTACTTTTTTTTTTAATAAAATAAATCTTTCGATTTTGGTAAAAAAACAGGTGGCCCCTGTTTGAGGGGGGTCTTACTGCTGAATATTTTCTTAATTCTGGGGCCCTCTATAACATATGCTATAGGCACCACATTAGCTTAATTCGGCCCTTATCAACCTGTTTTGGCAGATTTCTACTATATATAGGGCCGGATCAACTATGTAGCAAAAGTATCATGGGCCCCACATTTTCAAGGGCCCCGCGCTAAATGCTTGCAAGCTATCAATTCTGATTTAATGATTCTGCACTTGCTCTATTACTAAAGTACTATTCTGAGTTTTATGAACGACTGAGTGTTTGAGGTTTTAGCCAGTTGTCACCTTTAATTGGAATTATTATTTTAACATGTCTGGTTAGTCACTCAATAGAAACTGTCACGTGGCCAATGTCTTTTGGCAGCATGCCATGTTGGGGGTGATCAATTAAAAAAAAATGGCAAAAGGGGTGATCAATAAATAAGTTACTTCTCTCGCCTTTTGTTGGGCAGTGATCACAATAAAAATCTGAATTTTCAAAAAACAAGTGTGAATGCTGCCGGACACAAACTAAGGGACCAATTTAGCTTACATTGTAAATTGAACCATCCCCACTATAAACCTGTGTCTCTCTGCCTTTTTTGAGGGCCTCTGTGTCACTTTTATCAGGCTCAAACATCCACACTGATTTTCCAGCCACCACCAGCAAGTTCTGTCAACA
>VCCN01005781.1:1215157-1236391 GCA_006491835.1 Architeuthis dux
TGAGTAGGGAAAACTTTTTTCTTTTTTTAAAAAATTTGCCTCACAGTAAGAACTTGAAAGTCTGTCTTTTTTTATTTCTTTATTCTTATTCCCCTCGTTTTTTGCCCAGCTTCACAGTTTTTGAGATATCAATGCCATTCCTATGTGTGCATCTTAATGTGCTCTATTGTGCTCACATAGTTTTGAAAAAAGTTCATTTTTTAAGGTTTTAGAAGTTGGGTTCTATTTGCAATGTAACTATAATGCTAAACTAGACCCTTACTTTCCGCCATTAGTACCGAAGTAGAATTTAACCCATAAGAACCCACTGTGACACCGGTGTCACATACAATTTAATTGATCTGCACAGTCTCTTATATAATATTTTTGATACATTTTGTGAACACTAATTTAAATCAATATAAACATAAAAATAATGTCTAATTAATTAAATTATTAATAAAATATAATTTCAAACAATTTTCTATAGCTACAGTAGTTTGTTGAGAAGACCTCCAATATGAGGCAGTCGTATTTATTTTTATTCAGTTTTCAGATTTTTTGTATTATAAAATACATCTGAAAAATAATTTGTTGTTAAATCTAACCAGCAAAGTTATAAACTCGATATATGTTGTGGAAATGCATATAAAAAGGCAAATCAATATTACTAAGCAAAAGAAATCTGTCAAAATGATGAAAAGATTTGCCCTAAATGCCCAATGTGACATATATGTTATATTACAGAACTTGGACACTAAGAGTCCGATTTAAAAAAACCAAAAAACTTCAGAAATGTGTTCCATGTGGTCTGTTTTATATCCCACATAATTTTCCTTCAAGTAGAAATGAGTCCAGGTTCATATGGGTTAAAAGTATTTGGTTACTTCCCATGTGACAGTTGTAAAATGTTTTTTTGCTACTAAATTTTTGTGCTTTCATTAAGTTTTTCGTGGTTACTCTGTGGCACAATCACACTTGCATTTCCTTCAGGAAATGCACCTGGTCTTGTTGCTTTCAACATTTTTGGCTGGTACACTCTTCAGCCTGCATCAAAGTTCTGATGATGTCTGGGACTGTGCTGTCATTTGCACAGCAACTTTTGTGTGAATGTTTTTAAAGTTGGAGAGTTGTACCCAAGAATAAAGGTGTCTATTCAAAAGATGCCTGTCATTTGTGCAGGACTGGCCTGAGGATTCCTGGCACCCCGGGCATGCTGAACTTCAGTGCCCTTAAAGCCTAACAGAGCTTGCCATCGGTCATGAGAATTTCCTTTGCCAAATGTTTCTCTTAGTTTCACCACAACAGAAAGTAATCAACTGTCAGATATTCCTGAAAAATCTGACTTTTTAAAAGAAATTCTATTTAATTTATTAATTTTTCCATTTTTATTTGGAAAGCAATTGGCCGGTACCAAGGCCGGCCCTGCTTAATGGCTTATTCAGATCAGTATCATCATTTTCCTTGTTGTTTTTGACACTGCATTTTGGCTGGTACACTCTCCAGCCTGCTTCAAAGTATGTGTTGCATACAGAAGCCTTCAATAGATTTTCAAACAAAGCTCTTTATTTCACTAATCCTATGTCACAACTGGTGCCTTCTCTCAAGATTGAACTCTCTATGCTACTTTTAGGAACAATAGCAGGGTGTTAGCCAGCTTTCTCACTTGCTGTTTAACAGCTAAATCCCAATAGAAACCTAATTCCAATTTCCCAATTAAGCTGAGCTCTCTGATCATTTTGGTCATTTTCTGGCCATTCTTGGCCTTTTCTACATACAAAAATGCAGACCTCGGAAAACTTCCCAATCCTATGAAAACGATGGGGAAATCAAATTCCTGGCTAACACCTTGAATAGGCACCCAAGAGTGAGGTTTGACCCTCATTCTGATGATGGCTGTGGCTGTGCTGTTATTTGCCTAGCAACCTGCGCATGAATACTTTTTAAGTGGGAGAGTCGTACCCAAGAATAAAGGGATTGATTCAAAAGATCCCTATCGGATGTTCTACATTCTTTATGAAGTCTACAAAGTGCATCAGAAAAATCATCAAAAGTAACTAAGATGAGGATATCGGTACAGGTGTCTCTCGATATAGCATGGCTTATTATAGCACAGTTTCAAGATATAAGGTGGGTGGGTCATGGACCCCAACATCTTTGCCTATGTTATCACCCACTTGTCCAGAAAATCCTGACTAAAAACAGAATTTCATCAGAAGACTTAATATGACTAAAATATTAAAGTTCTTCAATTTTCAATCAATTAAAATACATGGTGTTTTGCACTTAATTTCTTTGATTTTGTAATGAAAACAACAGCTTCATTCCCCAGTGGAATTGTTTTGGCACTCATAATTGACTTTTGATTATTCGCGGTTCAGTTATAATGCGGTTGTCTTTCTAGGACCACAACACCCACATTATAACGGGTGGACTACTGTATCATAAGTGTCGACTATTTATAAGTTGTGTCCCCCCTTCATGATTGGCTGTTTGGAGTATATCAAGGTAGATGGCACTTGAATGGCAGTGATTTACATAATGCTGGGTTATTGACCAATCAAGGCTGGTCTTGGGTGCCACCATTGGTATATTAGCTTCCCACTTTGAGGGAAGCTTACTATTCTATGTATTAAGGAGTGAAGTCCCAATAAATTGCAGGGCTGATAATTTCAATTGGATATTTTGACAATAAGCGTTTCAAACTATTTCTCTGACAAACTCCGCAAAGGGAGGCTGGCATTCTAGTTGTTCAAGAAAGCCTTTTTAATGAAGCAATTTCACTTAGTAACAATAGCGAATTAGAGATAATTTCATTATGGAAATACAGAAGTAGTTTTTGATGAGATTCGAAATTGGATTACCTTTCTCTATTTTATCAATGGAGACCATTTATGCAATCATTCTGATGCTGAGTCATCGATCGTTTCGAATGATTTGTTTGATTCTTTTTTTTTAACATTCTTGCCAGTTCTTGATGTGCATGGGAGTCCACAACGTTCATCATCTTTGATGTCCTCTTGACCTTCACAAAATCTCTCGCACCACTCGGATACACAACATGCATTCTTCCTCATAAAATTCAGTAGGCATACAAAAAGATTCGGTAGTAGTGGGGTAGATAAAAGCTAAAAATGGAACCCAAAACAAATTTGCTACAAGCTGAGATTTGGTCCAAAGTTATCTCTATACAATGTACTTTGCTTGAGAGAACTCCCAACACATTCTATCCACGGGAAAAAGTTTTACAGGAGGTCAAAGATAGTGTCAAAATCGCAATTTTATTCAAAATCTGGAAGTAACCCGTGTGTTATTTCCTGTCTTTGATCACCTGTTTTCCCATGAATAGAATGCGGTGGGATTTCATTCGTGTAACGTACATATATGTGGGTAACTTTGGACCAAATTTCAGCTGGTAGCAAATTTGTTCCGGGTTCAGCCCTTCATCAAACCCGACTATAGCCATTTTGTTCAATTTCACCAAAAATTTCAAATTGATGCATTGCTCGATTTTTGAACTGACCGTTTTTGTGACACATCAAAAAAAGATGTCTACTTCAAGCAATGCATAACAGCGAACTGAAGACGCGAGCAAATTGAAACTGTCAGCGGTTGTTCATACTTGCCCATTGATCAATATAAAACATGTGGTTTGCCCATGCATGCTGTGGTTCGACTTACATAAGCACAGGCTCGTTATTTAATAGCCACACATCATGTATGGAAATTAATGTATGTTTATTTTCTGCATGTGTGTATATATGTTACAGTAAGGTTGTGAAACTAGTGATTTTGTGAAATTCCTGACATTTCAGTAATTTCATGGTAGTAGTAATCAGGGTTGCCAGTTTTGTCCGACTTCGGACATCGTGACCATTTTTCACCCTGTATGTCGAATTAATAATTTTAAGAAATCGGATATCCAAAATTTTCCGATTTAAGGCCCCACTCAGAGTTGCCAATATTTTTTGTTGTTTTTAGATATCGGATATCAGTTCTAGCCACTTTTAGCTATTTATTTTCATTATTGTGATAATAATCTAGCCACTATTAACTATTTAATTTAATTATTGTGATAATGATCTAGCTACTTTTAGCTATGTATTTTCATTATTGTGATAATGATCTAGCTACTTTCAGCCACTATTAGCTATTTATTTTCATTATTGTGATACTAATCTAGCTACTATTAGCTATTTGTAGCCGTCAATTTGTTTCTGTCCAAGTTTGACCAATTTGAAGCAGGTTGACTGAAATTTGTCTGATTTTTGGAAGACTCGTGTCCAATTTTGAGAAAACTAATCTGGCAACCCTGGTAGTAATGGTTAAGCCTTTGATGCCAACCATTACTACAGTAATGAGTTAGTCAATGGGAGCACCACTACTGTGGCCTTGTCAAACTAAGCTAAACTTAGTAAGTATCAAGTATATTCTGCTCCTGTATTTACATTCCATATACTGCTAAAATGGCTAATTTGGCAACTCTGCTCTCAACCAGTCTTTTATGGAATGAGATTCTTCTGATTTTGATGTCTGTGGGCAGTTTAGTCTGGGAATGGTTGTAATAAATTGGAAATCACTTTTCTTTCTGCTATGCATGATTGATCACTACAGATGTGATTGGTTCTGCATTTTATGGTTGATTGCCACATTTCAATCTGTGAGGGTCTCGGGTGAGTTCTCACACTCGATAAACAAGGACTGACACATTCCGCCAGACATGCATACTATATTACGTGCCTGAATCTCACTCCATCGGAAGATCGGCGCACCTATTAGAAACCGCCAAGCAAAACTCTCACCAAAGGTTTCTTCAGTTTTTAAGTTGGCCCGACTGACTATCTGTGAATCTATCACGCGTACATGGCAATGGAGCTAGAGGGATGAACATTTACTCTTTGGTTCTAAACCCACCCCATAATAGGTTTTTAATAGGGCGTTTACAATGTAAGTTTATGCTAAATTGGTCCCTTTGTTTATGTCCCGCAACATTCAAAAAAACATCCGGCATCATTCAAAAAAACAAAACAAAATATTTTCCCTACTCATTGAGGGTAGTTTGTGTTCAATATGCAATGTAAATTTATGCTAAATTGGCCACTAGTTTGTGCCTGCCTGTTTTTTTTTGAAAATTCAGACCTTTTTTTAGTGATCACAGCCCAACAAATGGCGAGAGAAGTAACTTAATCATTGATCACCCCCAACACGGCATGCTGCCAAAAATGTTAGTCGCGTGATGGTTTCTATTGAGTGACTAACCAGACCTGTTTTACTTATGTAAGTATTAGACAACGAGAGAAGACACCTGCGAATGCATGCACCAAGTAGCGGAGAAACTGCTTTATTTTTGTTCGTGTGGGGGGAGAGTGGGGGCAGTGTAACGATTTTTATAAATGGAGAGTCCTAGCCCTCACCCCCACTCCCCACCCCCCTTCTCGATTATTCTTGTATTGAGAAACTGGTAGCGAAAAGCAGTCAAGGGCGAGAATTGAACAAAATGGAAGTGTTAGATAGATGCAAATGGAATGTCATAAATGAATTGGAGATGGATGAGATTTTTATAGGCAAGGATAAAAGAAGTTACTTCCCTTTATTGGAACTCTCTTTTGCGTCCATCAAAAGTGTCGGCTCTTAGTGCTTTTAAAGAAAGAGGGGTTCGCTCTTTTCAAGCTGTGCATTCAAACTTAACACAACGGAGATTCAACTGACGTTCTTTGATTAACTCAACGAGGCAAAAAGAGAAAAAGAACTTCTCAACTTCAAGAAAGAAAGATCCCATCCAGCAATGGAAACAAATTAACTTTTAATCCAAAGAACTATTTTCGTCTTGAGCCAAGCAATTTCCATCATATAAAAGATCTTAATATCATAGAGAACATATGGGTGCATATTAAGGCCAAAGTAGACCACTACATCTGCCTAGGACAATGAATCTCCATGAAATCAGGTGAAGAATCGCTCTAGGTTGGCAAGCTTTAGGTAGCGCAAGCTCAACCTTCAAGAACAAGAAAATCCTGTTAGTCCTAAAAAGAAGGGTATATAACCAATACATCAACCAGATGGTTACCTATGGAGGTGAAACAAGGAACCTAGCCAAAAGATTGACCCTCAAACTGAGAACCATGCAACATGTACAAGAAAGAATCATGGAGAGATCACAAGACAGCACAGTGGGCTGGTAATGTTGCAAGAATGTCAGACAACCGCTGGGCATCACAACTCACAATGTTGAACCCCAGAGATCATAATCAAAACTGTGGCCGGCAAAAAATAAGATGGCGTGACAATCTAGATAAGTTCAAAAAGTATAGGCTCCGCAACTCCCATGATAAGAGAGGTCTGGTGAATTTTAGGGAAGGTCTATGTCAATGGATGCTAAAAGGCTGATGGTGATGGTTGGGAGAACATTTGTGAACACTGACCAGCTGTGGGAAGCAGTCAGAGATGAATGGAACAACAGTGTACAGCACACTGTAAACAACTATCAGATAGCTTGCCCAAACGACTCAGTTTTCTGAAGAAAAACAAGGGAAAAGCTATCCCATACTAAAACATACTCTGCACGCAAAAGCTATCCCATACTAAAACATACTCTGCACGCAAACACTGCATGCACTGTTGTATAACATTGTCGATTATTTCACCTATAATTGTTAGAATAAAAGAGTAATTGCAAAAGAATTGGGTGTGTATGCATATATGTATCATTGTTCTCCACTTATACCTGCATCTAGGGTGTCTCAGGGTTAGGTATACATGGGCAATTGTTAGTAAGACCCACTTCCGGCTTGCCAGGCCTATCAAAACTTTGTTCTGCTTACAAGGCCTATCAAAACTTTGTTCTGCTTACAACATTTGATATTCCTCATCTAGGTACTGTCCAGGCTTGACATTGCTTAACTTCGGTGATATTATAAGAACCTGGTTATAACCCCTAGACCAGTGGTTCCCAACCAGCGGAGAATTCCCCCCAGGGGGAATTTGGATAGTCCAAGAGGTAATATGCCTATTAGGTAAAAATAAAGGTTTTCTGCACTTCTATCTATCAAGTCGAAGGCTCGAAATAAGCTCCAAGCTGAGAATGATTTAAGATGTGCTCTCTCACTAATAGACCCACAAATTGAGGAACTATTTAGCAAAAAAACAAGAACAGAGATCACATTGATGTGTATATCAGTTATGATAGCAGAATTCTTCTGTTGGAGTAACAAATACACAGCAGCAGCTGTACAATTATAAAATTAAACTAATTCTTAGTATGAAGCTGTCTATTATTCTTTGTTGCAACTTAATAAATGGAAGGCGGGGTACTAGTAATCTTATTGACAAAAGTGGGGAATGACTCGACAAGGTTTGGAACCACTGCCGTAGACTCTCAGGGAGAGCTTTTCCTCAATCTTAGTCCTTGTGCTGAGTGCCTAGCAGAAAGGCATTGAGTACCATTTTTTAAAGTCTTTGACTCAGCAGTGGATTGAACCACAGCCCACTACCACAGGGCCACAGTGATCGGTATGCTTTGAAAAAATGCTGGCAAAATATTAGATTTCTTTTTGGGGATTCTCAAAAATGTATTTCTATCAAAAGATTCTTTTTTTCTTTTTCCTTCTCAGTTCTGTAAGATGGATCATGTGTAGAATATGCACCCTAAATTTGATACAAGTTATTAGGTCAAATTCTGTCCTGACCAGGATTGACGTTGCTTGAAGCAGAATTGGCAGACTGATTTCAAGTTTCGGCCGTGGCTGCTTACTTTCCTTTTGCACTAATCCACCCTAAATAGGTTTTTAGAGGGGGAATTTTCAAAAAACAAAAAACAACTTTTCTCCCACTCATTGAGGGGAGTATGTGTGCAAAGTTTCTACTATGAACAGTTAGGGCTGGGCAAAGTCTGGATACATATAATAAAAGTATTATATATACAGTTAAAAACACATCAATGTGTAAAAAATGTATATGCATTATAATCTAAAAGTAATTATTAATCAGTGATTAATAATTACTTTTAGATTATAATGTATATACATTTTTTACACATTGATGTGTTTTTAACTGTATATATAATACTTTTATATATAGAAATATATAGTCAAAAATTGATGCTGAAAGCCAATGTGATATTCTTGAATCTTCCTAAAGAAGAGAAAAACATAGGAATAGATGGAGTCTGGTTGATTGTAAAAGACTTCTTCTTTTTTAGAACCAACAATGTTATCAGATCATTATCCCTTTCAAGACTCCTGGGACATATATATCCCAAAGTTTCTATAACTGCTGGGATATATATATATGTCCAGTAGATCTCTTTTAAAGTCTACTGGGACATATGTGTCACAAAAATAAAGTAAATGAGATTTTCCTGTCTTTTACAATCCCAAACAATGTCCCTGGATATATGTACAATTGTAACAATGCACCCGTGTGGTACAACGTCAAATTACTGTTGTGGAAACTCCGGTTCCAGACGAAACATGGATGGCAGTCGTTGGTTCTTGTTCGAGTCTGCCAGATCTTCGGGTCACAGCTGAAAATGGGAAGGTGGGTCATATTGAAAGATAACGAGGTGATGCGAAAAATAGATGATATAGGAATTCGATTTATTTGAAGTTTTTATAAACTGCCTGATAAAAATGCGAAGACAACAAAGCGAATTATTGTTTGCTACCCTTAACCTTCATGCTTCCTTTCTTCCACCTCCTGTGGTCTCCCATCATCCTCCTGTGGTCTCCCATCATCCTCCTGTCCTTTCGTCAACTGTTGCTCATCTTAGTAGCAGCCGCACATTGCCAAACCATACACCCTAGCAGTCAGTGGCTAACCCTCAACTCAAGTCTCCCCAAAATTCAAAACTTTCCCTTTGACTCCTCCCAGCAAATCAGCCCACAGCAAATCCACATGTTGTACAAAGCTCTGCCATCCCCAGGTTGATCTATATTTCGGGGAGATTTTCCAACCAAAGTTTCTCTAATCACTTTAGCCTTTTTTGTACTACCATGCAGAAAGGCTTTATCTCTATTACCCATCCCCCTACCAGACCACTCTGCTGCATAATGAGACAAATGCATACCATCATGATTTTTGGTTCTTAAAAATATGAAAAATCTTTGATTTAATAAAAGAATTGTTTCCTCGTAACCATTAAATAAAAATTAACTCATTTTCGGCTTTTTTCAAACTTTTAAAAAATTTAGACCTTAAGCACCTTAACCCTTTCATGCACCTGGTTGTTGTGCAACAACAAATTAAAAATTAAAATTTCTTCTTCGTGAAAACACTAATTTGCTAGCTACCCTCTTACAATAGGCTCTTTCTCAAATATTGACAGTGATTGTTTGTTCATGCCAGTCTATGAAAAGTCTCTTTTTGTTGGTCTAGGTACATAGGCGGCATCTATTTGGGGGCTTGGGGGCCCAAGCCACTCCTGGAAAAATTGTTGTTGGGCCATGCCTCCCCTGGTATTAATTGACTAACAATTTAACACAGGTGCATCGTCAAACTTTCTCACTATTAATTTAATTTGTTTTTAAAATACACAGAATTATTGCATTGTTATTTTTTTTTTTCGTTTGATGTTCAGAACATATTTTACATTGAAGGTATTTAAAACAAAAGTTTGTTCAGAACATATTTTACACTGAAGGTATTTAAAACAAAAATTTGTTCAGAACATATTTTACATTGAAGGTATTTAAAACAAAAAATGTTGACACAAATTTAATCTATTTCAAACATTCTTTTTTTTAATATTGGGAGAATTGTAGACTTTTATACAAGCATGGTAACTGTTAAATGTTACTACTGATAATACATGTTTCTATGCAATTAAATTGAATAGCTTCAATGTAACGTCTTTTAATCTGAGCCCTCGCCTGGGAAAATTAAAAGTCGGTGCCTATGTCTAGGTATATCACATGACAATGACATAATTATTTTAATTTGTTGTTGCACAACCAGGTGCATGAAAGGGTTAATAGGTTAGTCTTGAAGAGATTAACCAACTTGTAAGGTTGGTATAATGACAGATATTAACAGATTAACAATGCAAGACGTACTCACAGATCCTTTATTCATACAATGACCGCAGTCAATAATTCACACACGTGTCTTCTCAAGCTCCCTGATCTACTAATTAAAATAACAATATGACTGCTTGTTCATCAGAACGTAAAACAGCACCCCCTACCAGAAGTTGATAAGAACTCTCCTGCCTAAGGGGAATAACTCAAAATACTTAACGCAACTGGCCTCAGTTATAGAGGAGCTGCCATTTTTATTCTTATATAAATAATGGAGCAGCAGCTGTGGTGGTGGGATAGTTAGAATATCACAAAGGCTTTGACAAACAAATGTCTTCCTTTCTGTTCTTTGCTCTTTTGAGATTGTGTTGTTACAGACTTGACATAAAACCAATAAATATTGTCATTGGAACCTTTTCAATAAATTCCAAACATTTATCTTCAAATTGCTTCAAGTTATTTGAAGTCCATCTGCTTTTAGAGAGCAAAGAAAGTTCAGCAAAAATAAATGAATCTTTAGTTTGACAGATGTTGTTTACTTCATATGACATGAGCTTTACTTATTTATTTATTTATTGATTTTTACTGTCACACAATATCTCCAAAAGTTCTCAATGAATTTCAATGACATTTTGTGGAAGGGTGGGCCATGGGCTAAAGAAGAATTGATTAACTTTTGTGACGGATCCAGGAATTTGTTACAGTTACCTTCCCTGCATCGCAGCTATATGTTTGTCCATACAATATCTCCAAAGGTTATCATTGAATTTCAACGACATTTTGTGGAAGGGTGGGCCATGGGCTAAAGAAGAATTGATTAACTTTTGGGGCGGTCCAATAATCTTTTGCAGTTACCTCCCCTGCATCGTATCTATATATGTACTGTGATTCAGTTTTTAGTGACAATGGCGTTGGCAGAGCTCTCTGAATTCTTTTTAGTTCTTTGTTGTCAAGTTGAGTAAACTGTCAGTGTAAAGTATACTAGTCCATCATTACCATAAATGTACAGAAACAGTATTTTCTGATGGCTGCTACTGATACTATAAGTGTGACAGACACTGTAGGAAGGGAGATGTAAGAAAAGAAAGGTAGTTTGATAAGAGGGTAGTAAGAGAGAGGGGAGAAAAGAAAGTGTAGGGTTTTCTTAAGGTCACTTGACTTGACGTACCTCAAAACACATGACACAGCTCGTGTGCAGGATTCCATTTAAGATAGTGCCAAACCGAACACACTAAAGCAGTCAGGACACACAATACAGTTTGTGAGCAGAAGTTCACAGCAAAACTAAATGCGCTGAAACCAGTCAGGAATAAACAATCCAGTAGACTATTACTGGAAGTACACCACCGAGTGCGACCACACCATCTAACACTGTCACGTTCCGACAATCTCTCTGTGAAGAATTCACTTGCATACATGTTCACAAATCCGTTACGAATCACTATCCACCACATTCAGCATATACACAAGGACGTTTACTTTGAGGTATCATAAGTTTATTAAGATGGTAGGAAGAGAGAGGGAAGAAAAGAAGGTTAGGTATACATAGATTTATTTGCATTATTGTTCTAATCTTGGTTGTTTATATGTTAACAACATTTTGGTCGTTGTACCCTACGGCCTTCTTCAGGTGCCAAAGTCATTCTGTGCCAGTTTTTCTAGCCGTCTCCATTCTTGATCATTTCTGTCTGAATTCTTGAGATTAGGAATTCAAAAGTATGAAAATCTGCATGCTAGTAGATTTTTTCACACTCTTTCAGATAAAAACAGGATACACATGATCTGATCACCTTAGTGGACACCATCTTGATTTCAAAATGGCTGCCAAAATATTGCAATGTTTATATATGAAAATTTTATTGAGCGTTCCCAAACCCAAAAATTGTGATGATGGCATGTTAGGATGAATCGTCGGAGCTTGTGGTGGTGGGAGGGTGTGTGCTGCATTTATAATGGCTTGTTGCAAAACAAACGCTGGATGTTATTTTCATTTTTCGCCTTTTTACGTAAATGCAAAAAAGCAGCAGGGTGGGGGGGGACCTGTATTCACTAATCTTAGTTTAGTCAGGAGCAAGGCCACAATATTGGAGCAGTGAGAACCCAATTCACTCCAATTAGTACAGTAGATTAGGTAAAAATTGATCAGAATTAGAAAAAAGTGTGAACATGTGCGCAATAGTAGATTTGTTTATGCTCTTTGATATAAAAAACAGGACATATGCGATCTGACCACCATTGCAGCCACCATCTTGTTTTCAAATTGACTGGCAAAAAAATTGCAATGATATTTCAGCTGCTAGAGCATATAAAAGGTTGATATCATTCCTAAATTATGTCTGGAAATGTTATCATTTTCAAGTACTTTCAGGTAAGACTGGAAATTTTCATCTAATTGAACTTGTCATCTGATGCCAGCCGGGGCCCACCTGGGAATATTATCATTTTCAAGTAGGTGAGACTGGGAAATTTCCCCTCCCTTCACTTGTGATCTGAAAGAAAGGCTGAGGCAGATAAATTTTGGCTCGGCAGAAGCAAGCACACAGAGTTGAAGATTCTGCCGCAGAGGTAGCAGCAGAAATTGGATCCACCTGAGATTGAACCAGTTTCCACCCACGCATTCTCGCATCTTTTCCATCTTTTCATCTTCAACACAAAACTAGGTCAATTGTTCTAATCAGCTACTGTGCCAACCAACTACAAAAAAGTTCAGTTTGATAGATCCAGGTGAAGATACTTCCTGAAATCTACAAGGACCCCAGGAACCAACTGTTACGAACTGGCAGTTATGTCTAATTTGTCAATGGGACATAAGCAAAAAATTTGTTAACCCTGGAATGGAAATGTACTGAGGACTGAGAATATTTTGGAGTTCCATAAAATCAATTCCTTACCAAATGACATGAATATTTTTAGACTGGACAGTAATGAAAGACTTTCTTTTAAATCAAACCATGCAGTGTGGCATAAAAGCTGTAGAAACACTTTCAACAACCAAAAGCTTCAGCGTGCTCAAAAACGAATGGGTAAAGAAAAGACAAACTTTGAACCAAGCCCAGTTAAAACCAAACGCAAATGTGATTGGTTCAATGGCAAGGACAACCCGTTGTTTTTTTCTGTGATGGCACAAAAGAAAAACTCCATAGTGTGTAGACAGACAGACTTGATCATCATATTTACGAGTATGTACATATTGTTACGTTATGGTCACTTCGATCAAAAACAGATGTTTGAAGGTGGAGACCCGGAGTGGGTGTGCTATGGGGTGGGACAAAAGTTGACCCGCAATAAGGGACCAATTTGATTGTCAGTCAGAGAGAAAGGGTAGATGGTCAGTCAGGGGAAGTTGATACTGGGCGTGTGGCCTCGGCGCATGTGAAGTCAAGTACCCATGACCAACAGAAGCTCTAAGTTCATCAGTCCCTTTCTTTCTCTTATTCCACAAACAAATCAGCTGTATGTTTTGAAAACTGCTATGTCTGTATTTGTTTCACGTGACTAGAACTGACGACGGAAAAAAAAATTTTGAACTCCTTTTTCAAACACAGCATTTGTCTATTCTTCTCCTGTGCATTGTGCATCCTCTGAATTATATGCTGCATGTTACCCAATAGTAATGACCATTGTGCAACAATATTCTACAAGACAGAAAACTTATGGAAAAACTCTCCGAGGACGCAAGGTATCATCTCACCTGTTTGACTTCTCTGAAAAAACGCATTTGGAAATATTATGCTGAGCTGAAGACAGATGACCAGAAAAGAAAAGTAGATAGTCTTGCTTCCTACTTAGAGGATTGCAGTGACAATGAAATACTACCAGTCTTCAAATTGTCTGACTGACAAAGACTTTAAGATGCAAGTTTCTCTGGAAAAGTCAATACAACATGGCTGAAGGAGAGATTGGTCAGTTTGATTCCATACTTGATGGCACAAACGCATGGTCGAGAAGTGATGCTGACGTTTAATTTAGAAATAGGAGAAGCTATACAGATCTCTTGCTCCAACAATGATGATTCACTTGACACATGAAGGAAGCATCTGATACAGTCACAAAAGTGGCACTAACCTTGTCTTGGTTATTAGTGTTCAATGCAAAAAAAATCCACCAAAGAGTCCTCTGTACCTCACCTTTACAAGGCCATCAGAATGCTATTCATATGGGGGGTGGTGGCTGGGAGCAAAGTGGAAAAAATATTTTTAGACCACGCCCTTTAGATTGATGGAAAACACCCCCATTGTAAACAGTGCACTATTTAATTGATGGATATATGATGATATTTAGACATGAAGATGATTATGAACAAAAGGCTGCTTAGGGAATTTTTGAAAATAGAGATTCAAAATATGTCAGAAATCAATGTATTTTTCGAGTCATCCACAGACTTTGTCCTTTATTAATAAAATTGACTGAAAAATTATAACTGAGTTTTTAATAATCATTTACAGCAATTTCTTTTAGTTTTACTTTCTCCGTGCAATTTACTCGAGCAAAGACATTCTGATTCAAAATTTTTAAAAAGGCAAAGATAAATTGTGTATTTTTAAAACAACCATGCGTGTTGGGAATCAAAGATAACTAGAGGTCAAGGTTTTTTTCCTTTGTTTTATCAAATTGAAATCGAGTCTCGGGATATTATACACCTATGAACTAGCAAAAAATAATTGATGGGGATAATTGGTTTATTTACTCTTTCTGTAATCTTAAAGCTAGCTTTTTGCAGCATTTTTCCAAAAAATAAGGAACACATATTAGCAAATTAGCATCCCAGTTCCGATGGCCCTGCCTTCATTATACTAAAACAAGAGAGACTCCCTTTGCCATTTATACTGGTTGGATGATTCATACTAAAACTAGACAGAGAGGGCTGCTAGATAAACTGTCAAGTCAGGGTCTCTGTATAACATATGAGAGGACACAAGAGATTTGAACAAATCTTGCTAATAATGTTTGTGCTCAGTTTGAAAGAGATGGCTGTGTGTGCCCATCTACACGGAAGAGTGATGTGGTCACAGTTGGTGCTGTCGATAACTTTGACCACAATCCAACTGCTAGAAATGCTATGGACTCATTTCACAGCACAGCAATCTCTATTCTCCAATTTCCAATGCAAGAAAAGTCCGGAACAGAGATCCAATACTCAACCAGCACAGATACTACCAACAAAAAAGTGATGGCCCTGCTGCCAACTGAGTATTCAGAAATTGCCCCAGTATTTTTGCGTCAGACAGAAATAGTAGCACCTGCTTCAGTAGGGCAAAGTTTGTTTGCCATGGGGTGGCAGCTATATCGCATACCACAAACAGAGGCTACCCTCAGACAGCACGTTAAGTGAGCTGCATAGCAAGTAGGACTTATTTGGGGTCAGACAACAATAGCTAACACAGCACTTCCCAAGCCCATCTGAGTGGGGATGGGCCATGGACTCCAGTGGTCGGTGGACTCTTTTCTGGATAACATTTCAAGGGGCAGCCAAATCATGCAAAGAACTGATCAAATGCAGCTGTAAATCAGCATACCTCCTTGTTTCAAGTGTTTCAATTCAGCACTCCCATACACTGAACTTTGCAATTGTGCTGGAAAATGCCATTGAACAGAGTGATAGCTAATAGTCTATGACAGTCTGTTGCGTAATCAGGTTAGTAGCATGCAGACATAGTTGCAGATGCAGGGCATGCACAGAAGAAGGATCAGATAAACACTGTGTTTAACAAGGAGTCCAAATTGCTTTTATTTCTTGTTGTTTATAGCCTGGGTTGCTCGCCATAAGCTGAACCGATACATTCAAAACATATATCAGTTTCTTTCGTTCACCGAGGGAGGAGAGCTGTTAATACATGGCCGATTTGCTTGTGGAACAAGAGAAAAGGAATGTCTGATAAACTTAGGCAAGCTTTGGTCATGGGTACTTAACTTCACACTTGTCGAGGCCATGCATGCTAGTGTTAACTTCCCTGACCTTTCAGTAATGTGCTTTTGAGTGTCTATCCTCTAAGATAAACTCCAGCTCCCAAATTCCTTTCTGGCCAAAGACAGTGCCAAATATTCACCTATGACCTACTGGTGGTCTGGGAAGAAATGTATCCCTTTTTCTGACCATGAGTAGATTTTAACAAGTCCATCCATTTTATTAAAGCTAAAATGACTTATCACAAATTATATTTATTTAAATGACCAACCTAATTAAGACTTAATTTTAAAGCTTGCGTATTGATTATAATGCAACAAATCCATTCTTGGGCCTTTCTTTCAATTTGAATTGTTTTATGTACTGTGTATAAAAGTTGTCTCTGAGTATTGTGAGCCACATGCGTATATATTATCATAATTTGGTTAGATGAGACAGAGCAGGGTCATAAATTGCATTTAATTCCTTGTGATTATACAGCATATCCTTAGAATGATTAAATCAGCTAATGTAGGCCTGGCAGTTAATTGAAATGTTGCAATTGTTCTTATAGTTTCCATTTTGAAATTAAGATGGTGACTGCAGTTTTGGTCATGCATTTAGAATTATACCAGTATGCAAGTTGTCACATTTTTTATCCATTTTGAACAATTCTGGTTGAAATTTCAACTAATCTACTGTACTATATTATGATTTTTGTTATTTTTATGGGAGACATTTTGAAATGAAGATGGTGGCTGCAGTTTTGGTCAAATCGTTTGTCTTCTTTTTATATGAAAGAACATTAATAAATCTACCAGCATGCAAGTTTTCACACTCTTTTCCCCTTTTGAACGATTTTTTTGAAATTGCACCTAAGCTACTATACTACAATGCATGTCATATACAACAACTGAAACGTTGTGAACATATAAATGACTATGATATGATACAATACAGTAGCAGATTATTGATTGTTTTGTTTAAACGGCACATCAACCCTCCCGAGCATGCCACAAGGTTCCCCCGAAGGGCCGTGGTTCTCTGAACTTCGAGGCCATGGCGGTTTCAAAGAACAGATACTACACTTTGATCTTAGCCAAAAGGCTGAGAGTGTCCAAGGAGAGGGGCTGATGACTGATATTATAAGTCTGACAGGCACGATAGGAAGAGAGAGGGGAGAAAAGAAATTAAGTTAGTTTAATAAGAGAATAAGAAGGGAGAAAAGAAATTTAGGTAGTTTAATAAGAGGGTAGGAAGGGAAAGGGGCTGATTCCTGTTACTGATACTATAAGTGTGACAGACATGTCTATCTACTCATATAATGAAGTGTGATTTTCTTGTAACCATGGACTTTTCCACTTAAAAGTAGCAAGTTTGCAGATAAAAGTATCTCCTACTCACCATTTAAAACAGTGGACTCTTCCACTGAAATAAGTTTTTTAGTTTCTTTTCTAAAAAAAATAGAATTCAAGTCTCTGCTTTTTGAAAGTTCGCTTTACGCCACTTTTTTCAAAAAAGTCAAAAAATGAAAATAGCATTCATCTTTTGTTTTGCAGCGAGTCTCTGTAGAGGCAGCACACACCCTCTTCTTCTCTCTTCTATACCCCAGTTTCCTGTACCTCCCACCACCATGACCTCTGACTCAGCCTGATATACCATCCTAACCATTTTTGGGGTCTGTGGACGCTCAAAGTTTTTCCCCATATAAATTAATGCAAAAGGCTTTCATAGAAATGCTCTACTTTCCAATAGCAGTAGAAATCTGTCTATCCATGAATTTTAAACTAGTTGTTATATAACACGTCTGGTTAGTCACTCAATAGAAACCATCCCATGACCAATGTCTTTTGGCAGCATGCCATGTTGGGGTTGATCAATGAATAAGTTACTTCTCTTGCCTTTTGTTGGACAGTGATCACTAAAAAGATGTCTGAATTTTCGAAAAATATATAAACTGATATAAACTAGAGGATCAATTTAGCATAAACTTACATTGCAAATTGAAACTGCTGCTAAAAACCTATTCAGGAATGGGAATTTTAGAAAAACAAAAAACTGTTTTTCAAAACATAATAAGGAGTAAATGTTTAAATTTTCAGCCCTCATACATAGCTATCCAGCCAGACCAACTGAAAAGTTTTAGAAACCTATGTTGGCAGTTTTGGTTGACGGCTTCTAATTGGTTTCTTTGTATGTGAAAATACTTTTCTACACAAGGGACAGGGACAGCCCGCAGTTGTGTTTGAATTTTTAACTCACAGCAGCTGCAGACACATCACCGTTTGTGTGAGCAAGTACGAAAGAATGCAGTATTCTTGACAAAAGAGAGTTCGGCCAGAACGTGTGAAGATGCCGTAGGAGCAAAGGACATTTCGTAATTGCTAATAGAATCAGGAACCTTTGGGGAACTATAAATCCCATTAAGAAAGAGTCTTTCTCCATTGTTAGGCTGTGTAGTCTGCGTATGATGGTCATCCACACGTGCTGTCAGGCCAGCGGCACAGAGGTGTTGGTCAGAGATGTGGGCAGAGATGTGGAAAAGGGTGTGGCCCGAAGACATTAACGAAGTAATGAAACAACCGCAAGAGAATCGGTGTTTGTGGCAAGAAATTACTTTCCTGGTCATGCGGCATTGAGAATATTTCTGAGATATTTCTATAGACTAACATGAAAAGATTAGCCGTTCAAGGTGGAATTAGGTGAAAAGTAGCAGACAGCAGTAGCCGTGCCTGTTCGGCCAGCAATTATGGTCAGATAGCCGGGGAGGGCGGTAGAAAAGTGGGTCTGCAATTGTATCGGTCAGCTGCTATAGAGAAAAAGGGCAGACTTAGAGTCAGGGAGGGCAACAGTTTCCTCCCAAGTGGTCAGCTATTGAAGAGAAGAAAAGGAACAAGAGAACTGGCTGGACATAGACGACTCATAAATAAATCAATCGATCAACACACATTCATCAGAAGTTCCCGATTTCAAGCTTAGAGTCAACGCACTTAAATCAATTTTGACCAGCTTTAAATGCTACGCCTATCATTTTTTGGTCATTTTTCACTTGTAGCATTTCACACTTGTAGCAGAACTGCAGCATTTCACACTTGTAGCAGAACTGCAGCGTTTCACACTTGTAGCAGAACTGTAGCATTTCAAACTTGTAGCAGAACTGCAACGTTTCACGCTTGTAGCAGAACTGTAGCATTTCACGCTTGTAGCATTTCATGCTTGTAGCAGAACTGTAGCATTTCACGCTTGTAGCAGAACTGCAGCGTTTCACGCTTGTAGCAGAACTGTAGCGTTTCACGCTTGTAGCAGAACTGCAGCGTTTCACACTTGGAGCAGAACCACAGTGTTTCACACTTGTAGCAGAATAGTAGTGTTTTACACTTGTAGCAGAACTGTGGTGTTTCACACTTGTAGCAGAACTGCTGCGCCACGCTTGTAGCAGAACTGTGATGTTTCACACTTGTAGCAGAACTACAGCAAACTCCTCTATCTCATCCATGCATCTTGTGTCAGGTCTTTCCCTATTGCGTTTACTGTCTCTTTGGCACCAATCTGTTAACCTTTTGCTCCATCTGTTGTCATCTCTTCTTGCTAAGTGTCCAGCCCATCTCCATTTTTGTTGCCTAATATATTTGTATAATATCCTTCATTCTAGTCCTCCCACTGACCCATGTTGATCTTTTTCTATCTCTTAGAGATATCCCTAATATTGCTCTTTCATTGCGTTTCTAAGTTGGTTCTCAGTTCATTTTGTTAATTTCTATGTTTCGCTTACTTAAGTCATAACTGGTATTATGCATTCATTGTATATTTTACACTTTAAGCATGTTGTCAAGTTGCTCTTCAATATGTCTCTATTCATACCAAATGCTTTCCAACCGATCGATATACAGCGTTATATTTCACTTTCATGGTCTTTCTCTAACTTTATTATCTGACCTAGATGAACGTATTCCTCAACCTCTTCTAGGGCCTCCGCTTCTATTCTTAAGATCTTTTTGGGGACTTTATCATTGAACATTACTTTTGTCTTTGTTCTGTTCATCTTTAACCCTACTTGCATTGATATCTGTACAAATAAAGAAATTTGCTTCGAGAAGGTTTTCCTGGCATACATTATATACTTTTTCTAATAACAACTGTTGTGAAAAAACCATGGCCTTGTGTCAAACTTTCCTTTAAGGTGGTTAAATTTTTAAAAAATAAAAAATAAAAATGTCCTAATTTTTTAAAATGTAAAGTTGCTTATAACAATGAATTTAATAATATAACATAATGAATTTATAACAATGAATGTAAATTGTTCCAATTTTTATATTCTTTGCTTAATGTTATCAGTGGGTTATTTTTGTCCCTAAGTGATCACAATAAGCAGCTTACTTTACATATACATATACATACATCAGGGCCATCGGAACGAAATTTATATTAGCGGTGCTGCGAGGGAGGCAGAAAAATTCTTTTTAGACCACGCCCTTTAGATCGCTGGAAAACACCCCTATTGTAAAAAGTGCACTATTTAATTGATGGATATATGATGATATTCAGAAGTATAATTGAAGATAATTATGAACAAAAGGCTGCTTAGGGAATATTTGAAAATAGAGCTTCAAAATCTGCCAGAAATCAATGTATTCATCCACAGACTTTTTCTTTTATTAATCATATTGACATATTGAAATTGAGACTCAGGATAAATCTATTATACACCTATGAACTAACAAAAAGTAAGTGAAGGGGGTAATTGGTTTATTTACTATTTCTGTAATCTTAAAGCTAGCTTTTTGTAGCATTTTTTGAAAAAAAACAAATACGGTACACATATTTTTACAGTTACCTCCTCCCCTGCACTGTTGCTATATATGAACTAATTTTCAGTCAGTTTTTAGTGACAATGGCGTAGTAGTAGTTGATTTTTTCTACTATAACAACAACAACAACAATCCTCACCTAATTTTCCATTTGTTTTTCTATCTCTAAATAGAGCTTCAAAATCTGCCAGAAATCAATGTATTTTTCAAGTCATCCACAGACTTTTTCTTTTATTAATCATATTGATTGAAAAATTATAACTGAGGTTTTTATATTCATTTACAGCAATTTGTTTTAGTTTTACTTCTCCTTTCAATTCACTCAAGCAAAGACACTTTGATTAAAAAATTAGAAAGAAATGACCGTAAAACGCAAAAATTGTTATCTTCTTTAAATTGTTCTCCTGTGACCTATGTTTGCGTGCCTTTATGCACTACATTTATTTTCTTACTCAAATTTCTGTTCGTAAATTGTCCAAAAATCTGCTTTCTATTATCTACTCTTTCAACATATTCGTTTGCAACATTATATAGTCAACTCTTTCTTTCT
>VCCN01005781.1:1324091-1336745 GCA_006491835.1 Architeuthis dux
TCTTGCAACATGACCAGCTCATTGCCATTTGAGTTTTCTAATCTCTGACTCCTGTTTTTTCTCTAATATGCTGTGGTGTCTTGTTATCTCTCCATGTGATGTTAAGCAGGGTACCTTGGGCCGGCCATGCTTCGCACTAATGCCCTTGGGAAAGTCATGAATTCATCTCTTTTCTCCTCAGGTCTGGTTAAAATAGCAGAGGAGACTGGGCTCTCTAGCCTTGGTAGGCAACAAGTCTAAGGGGGGGTCCCCAACAGAAACCCCTCACCAACCTTCAGGCAATGCAGCGCGAGTACTGCACTACCTTTAGTCAACAGCATGATGTCACAAGACATGTGTGAGATAAGACGTGGGATGGCTTCTTCTTTTGGGAGGGAG
Organism: Architeuthis dux; assembly: GCA_006491835.1. Classification (NCBI taxonomy): domain Eukaryota; kingdom Metazoa; phylum Mollusca; class Cephalopoda; order Oegopsida; family Architeuthidae; genus Architeuthis; species Architeuthis dux. Next base: position 1,324,470 of record VCCN01005781.1, read on the forward strand.
AAAAATGATTATGATATTGCATTTGCGAGAATATGAAAACGTGAATGGGAGTGACAGTTTTGGTTGAAGGTTTCTAATAATATTGCATTCAACCATCTGCTTAGAATGACATTAGATATCTCTTTCCGACCACCTTGGTTCTCCTACAAAGCATTTCTGTGTGGGCGTTCAGCTGTGGGTTTGCATATCACATCTAATTGTGTATCCTTTTCTTCTCACTCCACTTGAATCATCAGGCTGTTAGCCAGACATTTCATTTCCCCACCGTTTTTATAGGATTGGGAAGATTTTCAAGGTCTGCATTTTTGTATTTAACAAAAGCCAAAAATGGCCACAAAACCAAAAATGCCAAAATGTACAAAACAGAGCTCAGTTTAATTGGGAAATTGGAATTAGGTTTCTATTGGGAATTAGCTGTTAAATGACTAGTGTGAATGCTGACTAACACTCTGAATCAGAGAAGGAGGAAAGAAACTGGAAATCTGACATTGTTAGTTTGTCTACAATAAAATAACTGAATGCTAAAAATTCAGTATCTTTTTTAGAAACTGTCAACCAAAACTGTCAATATATTCAGCTTCAGCTTTTAAGTGGTTCTGGCTGGCTATGTATGTGTCACGCGTACAGGCTGCACTAATAGAGCTAGAGGGCTGAAAATCTAAACATTTACTTATTATGTCTAAAAAAAAATGCTTTTTTTGTTTTTTTAAATTCCCACCCCAAATAGGTTTTTAGTTGGTGGTTCAATTTGCAATGTAAGTTAATGCTAAATTGATCCCTTCGTGTGTGCCTGGCACCATTTACATTTGTTTTTTGAAAATTCGAACTTTTTTAGTGATCACAGCCCAATAAAATGTGAGAGAACTAACTTATTCATTGATCGCCACCCTTTCAATTTTTTTAATTGATCACCCCCAACATGGCTTGCTGCTTAAAGACATTGATCACATGACAGTTTCTATTGAGTGACTAACCAGACCCATTTTTTTTATTTTGCTTTTTTTTAAATCATGAATTGTAGCATTTTCATCAAGGTAACTTAAATTTACCACCACCACTGCTTAATTTACAAGTCAAAAAGGAGCATATATGGCTGGTGGTGATTCATACTTTCCCTCGGAATGCTAGGTATTATGAATTTTTGACTTGTAATTTCTTTGATCTTGATTTTTTTATTTCTTTTCATCACAACTTACTACGTCCGTCAGTCTAGAGCACAGAGTAAATTGCACAGAGCGAAAATAAATGATAAACTCTCAGTGAGATTCGAACTTGTGTCCATTTTTGCCCCAGGGAAGCCTGGTCAACCATACCATCTGCTCTTACCGACTGAGCTACAAGAATCCTACAGTTGACAAAAGATTGTATCTAGACCTACCCTCTATTCTGATCTGTGCTGTTTATTGATTGCTGTAGATGGGGGTCTTCAATGTGGGCCGTACCACTCACTAGTGGGCGATTTGCGATTTCAAGTGGGCGGTCATTTGTTTTGAAGAAAACTAATTTTTATGTTAGTTGGGCGGTCGCATGTTTTACATCTTTAAAATATGTCAAAGTGGGTGGCGAGGGAAAAAAGGCTGCAAACTGACGGCCAGAGTAAGTTACGATAAAAAAGCATCTAAAAGATTAAGATGGAAGAAGTCAAAATTAATAATAACGGTTGACAATGTTTCACGTAATAAAAATATAAATGAAGACAAGTCTGGTTAGTCACTCAATAGAAACATCTTTTGACAGCATGTTGTGTTTGGGGTGATCAATTAAAATATTGGAGAAAGTGCTGATCAATGAATATGTTAAGTCTCTCGTTTTCAAAACAAAAGCATGAATGCTGCTGGGGATAAGCTAAGGGAGCAATTTAGCATTAACTTATATTGCAAATTGACCCCCCCCCCCACTAAAATCTATTTTCTATACCTTTTACACATAAACAATTAGAAAACAAGTCTGGTTAGTCACTCAATAGAAATGTCATGTGACCAATGTCTTTTGGCAGCATACTCTGTTGGGGATGATCAATTATATAATTGGAAAAGGGGGTGATCAATGAATAAGTTACATCCCCGCCTTTTGTTGGATAACTTAAAAAGTCTGAATTTTCAAGAAACTAGCATGAATGCAACCAGGCACAAACTAGGGACCAATTTAGCATAAACTTACATTGTAAATTGAACACCCACACTAAAAACCTATTTTTGGAGGGAATTTTGAAAAAAACAAACTTTTTTTCTAGACATAATGAGTAAATGTTTAAATTTTCAGCCCTCTAGCTCCATTGGTGAGCCCTGTACACATGATATATAGCCAGAACAGCTTAAAAACTGAAGAAACCTATGTTGACAGTTTTGGTTAACGGTTTATAGAATGAACTCAGAGAGGGCATTCCAACTACTTAGTAGCTAAAATCTGAATAAGCAAACAGTAACTGCCAATTGCTTGTAAAATCCTACACACTAACAAAAAACTGGATGAAAATCAGTTCATATATAGCTACTGTTAAGTAAGTATTTTGAGTTATTCCCCTTAGGCAGGAGAAACTAGCATGAATGCAACCAGGCACAAACTAGGGACCAATTTAGCATAAACTTACATTGTAAATTGATATACGCCCACTAAAAACCTACTTTCGGAGGGAATTTTTAAAAAAACAACAAAAAAAACAACTTTTTTCTAGACATAAATTTTCAGCCCTCTAGCGCCATTGGTGTGGTCTGTACATGTGATACATAGCCAGCCAGCCAGCTTAAAAACTGGAGAGACCTATGTTGACAGTTTTGGTTGAAGGTTTCTAATAATATTGCATTCAACCATCTGCCTAGAATGACATTAAATATCTACTTCCGACCACCTCGGCTCTTCTACAAAGCATTTCTGTGTGGGCGTTCAGCTGTGGGTTTGCATATCACATCTAATTGTGTGTCCTTTTCTTCTCGCTCCACTTGAAGCGTTCATAAAATGTCAGCTAAACATTTCCAATATACAATCACCGGGTGTTAGCTAGCAATTTGATTTCCCCACCGTTTTTATAGGATTTCCAAGGTCCGCAGTCTTGGATTTTAAAAAAAGCCAAAAATCGACAAAAAGCCACTAAAAGAAAAGCCACAGAAAATGGCCAAAAATACACCAAAAACGTGCAAAAAATAGCCAAATGTACAAAGTAACATATACTGAACATCTTGGTGCAGTCAGGTGACTGTATGTCAATTTGCCTACCCAGAATCCCACATAATGTGCCTTCAAGTACAAATGGGTCTGGGTTCTTATGGGTTTAAACAGCGACGGTGAGAATGGACAAAAATACACTAATAATGGCCAAAAAATATCAAAATGTACAAAACAGAGCTCAGCTTAATTGGAAAATTGGAAAACGTTTCTATTGGGTATTAGCCATAAAATGGCTAAGTGTTAGGATTAACATCGTTAGAAAATAGGAGAGATCAGGGAGACTTAATAGAAATGTTCAAGATTATGCATGGTTTAGAAGTAGTGAACCCTGATGTATTTTTTACTAGAAGGGGGTACAAGGGACTGAGAGGCCAGACATATGGTAGAAGCAAATAGAAGTAGATTGAATATCAGAAAATTCTTTTTTAGCAGTAGAGTGGTGGGACTTTGGAATAGATTACCAGAATATGTAGTGCTATCAACAGATTCAAATGATTTTAAGAAGAATTATGTTTATTACACCACCGCAAAGGTTTAAGCCCCTAGATATTGTGTAAATATGATTGTTATGATGCATGCTTGTATATACAAATTGTATACTTTTTACACACTAACAGGTTTAAGGCCCTAGATGTTATGTAAATATGATTGTTATGATGTGTGCTTGTATATATAAATTGTATACTGTTTTCACACTAAAAGGTTTAAGGCCCTAGATGTTGTGTAAATATGATTGTCATGATGTGTGCTTGTATATACAAATTGTATACTTTTTTCACACTAAAATAAAATGTTCTAAATGTTCTGTTAATGCTGGCTAGCACCCTGAATCAGAGAAGCAGGAAAGAAACTGGAAATCTGACATTGTTAGTTTGTCTACAATAAAATAACTGAATGCTAAAAATTCAGTGTCTCTTTTTTTTCTATCTTCAATGTGAAAAACTTGAAGCATCTTATGCAGTTACAACATATAAAGGTGAAAGTATCACCCCCCCCCATAATGAGCACAATTTAGCTGTTATTTAGGGGAGACCATAAAACCAGGCATTGGAGGCAATACACCATTGAAAGAAAAGGGAGACAACTGGCATAACTATAAAACATTTTAACCTATTCATGATATCTCATAATGCAATTTCTTTTGTCTGCCTCTTGTTTGGTATTTGCATTTCCCATCTTCTCCTCCTTCTCCTTAGAAACCGTCAACCAAAACTGTCAATATAGGTTTCTTCAGTTTTCAGTTGGTCTGGCTAGCTATGTATATATCACACATATAAGCCACACCAATCGAGCTAGAGGGATGAAAATCTTAATATTTACTCCTTATGTCTAGAAAAAATTGTTTTTTGAAAAATCTCCTCCAAACTAAGTTTTTTTGGGGGGAGGGTGTTCAATTTATAATGTAAGTTTATGCTAAATTGGTCCTTTAGTTTGTGTCCGTCAGCATTCACGCCTGTTCTCTTTGAAAATTTGGACTTTTTAGTGATCCAGCAAAAGGCGAGAGAAATGACTTATTCATTGACCTCCTGTTTTTCCAATTTTTTAATTGATCACCCACAACACGGCAAAAGACGTTGGTCACGTGACGGTTTCTATTGAGGGACTAACCAGACCTGTTTTTTTTTTTGTTGTTCCTTCAATGTGAAAACATTCAAAGATCTTATGCAATTGCAACAGAGAATATAAAAGTGAAAGCATCACCCCACCCCCCCACACACACACACACACACACACACACACACACACACTGGGGACAATTTGGCTGTCATTTAAGGAAGACCATAAAATTGGGCATAGGAGGAGGAGGAGAAGGAGGAGGGAATAACATGAAAAGAAAAGGGAGACCGACTGACATTAACTATAAAACATTTGAACCCTTTTATGATATCCCATAATGCAATTTATTTTGTTGTTTCTTCTTTGGTATTTGCATTTCCCTTCTTCTTTTTCATCTTATAATTATTATTATTTTCTTTCTACTTACTCTTAATATTCTTACTTTCATTCTTCTTATTCCTATTCTTTTCTTATTCTTCTTTCTTCTTATTCTTCCTCTTTTTCTTCTTCTTCTTCTTCCACTCATCCTTCCTTCCTTTGTGATGAATATACATATGCACACATTTGTTTTTTCAAATCACTTGACAAAGACAAACATCTTGCATATCATCTGGTGTATCTGGTGAAATTTCCACTTCAAAAAGTCAAGGTATGGGGTTCAGTTCCTCCAGATGTAACCAATGAATTTGAATCCCAGTTCATTTTGCTTTGCCTTGTGGCTGAGATAGTTGTATTCCCCACTGGTGCCAGACATCAGTGTTTGAGCCTGGGTTAAAAAGCCAGTGTTTTCAATGCTGATTTTCCAGAGAGGCAGGCCCTCCCCACTTAGAAGATTGGCGTAACATAATCTTTAAATCCTCACCCATTTCTTCTTGCTAGTTGGCCTTTTGCCATACATAAGTTAAGCTTAGTTAACATTGTATTCTAGTTCAATTTTCAGAATGTACGTTTATCAAAAGAAATTATATAACCAAACAAAATCTAATATTAATCACTGCTACTCGCAACACTGGTTTATTGCTGGGTTTAGGTTATTCATGTGTTCTCACATTTATATGTATCTATCCAGGCTTTGCCCAGCCCTAGCCGTTCATGGTAGAAACTTGAAATTGTGCATGCATACACACCCCCTCAATGAGTAGGGAAAATGTTTTGGGTTTTTTTTTTAAATCCCCACCCTAAATAGGTTTCTACAAGGGGGGTTCAACATGCAATGCAAGTTTATACTAAATTGGTCACTAATTTGTGACCACTTGTTTTTCTGAAAATCAGACCTTTTTTAGTGATCACAGTACAACCTTTTAATTACCTCCAACTCCATATATGGTGGTGGTGATTCATAATTTCCCTTGAAATCCTAGTTCTTCTTATTTGCTTTTCATCATAACTACCTCAGACCATCAATCTATGTCTGCGAGTAAACAGTGCAGATTGGAAAATAAAGGATGAGTTCTCGATGAGACTCAAACTCACATCCCTTTTTAGCCTCAGGGAAGCCTTGTTAAACACACCGCTGCTCTTGCTGTCTGAGCTACGAAAACCCTACGGTTGGCAGAAGATCAAATCTAACTTTTAAGCCTACCCTTCATTCTTCCCTGGTCTCTCTCTGCACCATATTTGTTATTGTTTATACAGTAGTAGTATTAGTAGCAGCAATATTATAATTTTTTTTTTATTAGATGAAATATTGTCAATCATTATTATTAATTTTTGACTTGTATTTTCCTTCATCTTAATTTTTAGATTGACAGCCTGAGTAGGTTTCAATAAAATGCAACTAAAATAAATGAAAGAGAATACTTGCTTTGCTACGTGTCTGTCTGTCACATAACAAACAGAAAGAGAGGAAGGGTGCAATGCGAACACAAAATTGACTGCTTTGTGTGTACATATATTCACTGGCTGCTGGTCTGATCTGTGTTAGGCTGCTGGTAAGGCAAGAAAAGAAGGAAGGTAATAAAGTAAAATGAGATGGAATTGAACAGTGGGTGGGGAGAGGGAGAGAGAAGCAGTGGATGGGTACGCAAAAGGGTAGGTCCGAAACATAAAGATATTCACTAAAAGAGAACAGCTGAATGTGTTTTCACTGATTTCAGCTGCTGGTAGTATAACTATTGCTACTACTACAGTTTCATCATATACCCAAATGAAGGCAGTTCTTTAGGTTGTTGTTACAAACTATGGAAATAAGGATAGTTTTACTAGACTGGCCAAATAAAGGAATAAGATAAGCAAATACCTAAGTAACCTTAGATTTGCAGACAACATTGTCCTTTTTGCTGAGAACCTTCACAATCTCCAAATAATGCTAGACAAACTGAATGAAGAAAGCAATGAACTTCGGTAGAACAAAGGTCATGTACAACAAATATGTTGAGGTCAAAGACAACAATCAAAATCGAAAACGCAGATCTGAAGAAAGTAGAGCACTAATTGAGATTTGTTGTCCTGAGTAGATGTTACTTAGGACAACGAATCTCAATGAAATCCTCAAAGAAGAAGAAATCAAGCAAAGAATCATACTAGGTTAGCAAGCTTTCAGAAGAGCAAGCTCAACCTTCAAGAACAAGAAAATCTTGTTAGTCCTAAAAAGAAGGGTCTACAACCAATGCCTCCTCACATAGTCACCAATAGGGCTGAAACATGGAACCTAACCAAAAGATTGACCCTCGAAGAGAAGCAACTTGCACATCATGCTCAATATCACATGGAGAGATCACAAGACAGCACAGTATATTAGAGTAAAAACAGGAGTCAGAGATATCATAGAATCCATTAGAAATCTCAAATGGCAATGGGTTATTCATGTTGCAAGAATGACAGATAACCACTGGACATCATGACTCACAACTAGACAAGTTCAGAAAATACGACGGACACTAAAAGAAATATGGTTTTGTTGTCCCTTACACTCCCATGAGTTGTTTCAGATACTACAGTGATTTCCTCCCCTTAGTCTACCTTTAGCAAAGCAACGGGTATTTTACTAGTAAAGATAATGCTGCTAAGCGAGATCTGTTCCAGTGCGTCTCTCCATCGATCTCTGACAATCGAGCTTTCAAATACTTGACACTTTCAAGTGGAATGCCTTCGTTGATTTGTGGTATCGTTAATGCTGTTTCTTGAAGGTGTGTGGGGGGGGGGATATTGATAATAGTGTAAGGAAATCCATTATGGTTCTCTGCCTTATATCAGCGATAATGACTGGCCATACAACATTCCTTGTGCCAAGATCATTAACATCAAATTCATGCGATTAATCTAGATCCACGTTGGATCCAAAATACAATAAAGCTTTGATAATTGGAGCTGACATTGTGCCATTATATATATATATATATATTTTTTTTTTCTTTTCTTTCTCTTCCCTCTCTTGCTTTTCCTTTTTTCTCTCTTTTCTTTTTTCTCTCTTTTCCTTCCCTCTCTCCTTCTCTTAATGCCTGCATTTTCCAGATTTTCCAAGATTCATTACAAATAGATTTTAGATCACATGTGTTCTATCAACTGAGTGGTACTCCTCCACTGACCTTGTCAATACTGTAGACTGTTCATCATGTGGTGAGTTTAGCTTAGCCTGACAGTGACTACTCATTTGAACAGTGGGGAGGGGAGATGGAAATGGGTTTTGGGAACTAGGTATTCGCTAATGACTCCATTAATAGACACACTGAACATACAAAACAATCTGGAAATTGAGAAGCAGCTATATGCTGGAACCTCCATGTACCCACTCCTCATTTCCATCCCTGGTGAGGAAAGAAATACACAACTACCTCAGCCACCATATGAAAAAAATCAAAATTTGCACATTTACCTCTCCTGCATCATAGCTGTATGGTTCTTATAATGACATATATTAACAGATTAACAATGCAAACAAAAGACATACTCACACAGATCATTTATTCATACTTATTTACAATGACCACAGTAAACGACACACATATGTGTCTTTTACGATCTCCTAAAACCAATATGGCCATTCGTTTACCAGAACATAAAACAGCATCCCCTTACCAGAAGTTGATAAGCACTCTCCTGCCTAAGAGGAATAACTCAAAATACTTAAAAGTAGCTATATATGAACTGATTTTCATCCAGTTTTTTGTTAGTGTGTAGGATTTTACAAGCAAGTGGTAGTTACTGCTTGCTTATTCAGATTTTAGCTACTAGGTAGTTGGAATGCTCTCTCTGAGTTCATTCTATAAACCATTAACCAAAACTGTCAACATTGGTTTCTTCAGTTTTAAGCTGTTCTGGCTATGCATACAAGGCTCACCAATTGAGCTAGAGGGCTGAAAATTTCAACATTTACTCCTCATTATGTCTAGAAAAAAGATTGTTTTTTGGGGGTGGATTTTCTTTTTGGCTTTTTTCAAAATTCCTTCCCAAAATAGGTTTTTAGTGGGGGGGGTGTTCAATTTATAATGTAAGTTTATGCTAAATTGGTCCCTAGTTTGTGCCTGGTTGCGTTCACTCTAGCTTCTTAAAAATTCAGACTTTTTAAGCAATCCAACAAAAGGCGGGGAAGTAACTTATCATTGATCACCCCCTTTTTCCAATTTTAAAATTGATCATCCCCAACACAGCATGCTGCCAGAAGACATTGGTCATTTCTATTGGGTGACTAACCAGACGTGTTTTCTAATTGCTTATGTGTAAAAAGTATAGAAAATGGTTATTATTCCCTTCAAACTTTGCTTTTGTGGCCAGGACAATGAAATTGATATGTAATTGTTTCCCTACTTTCTGTGATTGAAAATGTGCAAATTTTCCCTGTTGTCCAATTGGAAATAAGTAGATTTCACATTAGCAGTTTGAAGGGAATAATTGACATTTTCTATACTTTCTATACTTTTTAGACCTAATCAATCAGAAAATAACACTTATTACCCAGAAACAAAACAAAAACAAAAAAAGTAAAAACAGGTATGGTTAGTCACTCAGTAGAAACTGTCATGTAATCAACATCTTTTGGCAGCATGGGGTGATCAATTAAAAAATGAGAAAAATGGGTGATCGATGAATAAGTTATGTCTCTCGCCTTTTGTTGGACAGTAATCACTAAAAAATAATCTGAATTTTCGAAAAAAACAACCATGAATGCTGCCAGACAAAAACTAAGTAATAAATTTAACATGAACTTACATTGCAAGTTTAAATTTTCAGCCCTCTAGCTCTATTGGTATGGCCTGTACAAGTGATATATACATACATACATAGCCAACAAGACCAACTTAAAAACTGGAGAAACCTATGTTGACAGTTTTTAATACAGTGCTTTCAGTGTGAATGGTGTCTTTCAGTTGAGTTAAAAGTTGATACAAAATATCACTCTACACCAAATACAATTTGCTTTTTGAAGCGGCCCTAAAAGAGTGTCTGGCTTTGGAAAATAAACGACCAGCTTATTAAATCATGTGTAATGTGTGTAAAGTGAATGACATTTTTGTAAAAGGAAACAAAGAATTTCAATCGTTCACATTGTTTGTTCAGAAAAACAATTGGCTTTTAAAACAATCAGACATGCCAAAAATATATTATATGTAAACAAAACTGAGAGTTATTGAAAAATATAAGTGTTTGAAGAGTAACAATAACGTTGTTCTACAAATCAATATATTTTCAAATTATATACATATGTATAAGTATGTATATTCGCATTGTAATATGTAATAGAAATGGGGAGAGGAAAAACACTGACACAGTTTCAATGCAATCAGTCCAACGGCACGTCAATGCTGCAACACTGGAACGATTCCTTCAAGGGGCACTTACTCGCTTATCACCGGTAAGCTATCATGAACTCTGAGCTGCTACAACGTAATCCACAGTATAAGTCCCAAACACTATTCGAGCGTGGCTTCTAGTGGTGAGTCAAAAGCTAATTGCCCAAGCTCTCGTCATCTATCCCTTTATAACCAGAAACTGGCCACATCTGGGTTGCTAGCGCTCAACATACGGGTCACTGAATCTCTACTTTGTCTATATATGTCGTCGAACCATTTCACTCGGCTTTTCTTTGGGCGAGTCCATTTCCACTTCGTCGCCACATAATAATAATAATAAAATTATTATGATGTGGTATTTATAATAATAGTGCTCAATATTAATTGAAATAGAGTTTGTATAATATAATAACATTATAGGGTCCTCACAACAAATTTGTTTTACACTTATTAGTGAGTCATCAGGTGAGAAATGATCTTGAAAATTTATACCTGGTCTTATATATACCCTGATCAGCAGGATAACCCTCAATAATTTAAAATATTATAAACAGCTGGATATACATTATTTTTTTAAAAACCACGACCAACCATATACATAATTTGAAAATTTAAGAATGCTGGTGTAGGAAACTAACAGAAAAGAAATCTGGGTATATATAAGACCAGGTATAAATCTTTAGATCATTTCTTGCCTGAAGAGTCACTAATAAGTGTGAAACAAATTTGTTATGAGGACCCCATAATATTATTATATTATAGATATGTATATTTCTGATTTTTTTTTTTTTTAATTTTTGTCCTAATTCTGTCAATTAGCTGTATAAGGATGTTAAAATAAACTTTTGAAATGTATCAGATACTTTTGCACCAACTGTTTGGTATGAATAGAGACATACTGAAGAGCACCTTGCCAATGTGTTTAAAACATAAAGTATACAATGAATGCATAATACCAGCTATGATATAAGGATGCAAAATTAACAAAACCAACTGAAAAGAACAGAAAATGTGTGTACAAGTGTAACTTGACCCTAGGATAAACATAGGATAGGTAGCTATGACTTTGGCATTTTCAAATGAAGCTGCACCCTACAGGCTGCAAATTTGTGTACCAGGGTAACTTGAACATAGGTTATATAGGACTGATATCTGGTGACCTGTAAAGGTTAATTTAAGTATTTTCAAATCTAACGGAACACCTATATGTACAAGGGTTACTGGACCATAGTATGAACATAGGATAGAGGGCGCTTAGCTTTGTTGACCTGTAAAGGTCAATTTAGGCATTTTCAAACATAAGGGAGACAGCTACTCCGTACAGGCTACAAAATTGTGTACATGGGTAACTTGACCCCAGGATAAACAGGATAGGTGGCACTGACCTCTGATGGTCAATTCAAGGTCAGGTCAATTAGTGCTGGCCTGTAGCATATGTTATATAGGGGCCACGAATTAAGAAAATAAACATAAAGATTAAAATATGTAAATTTTTTACTTGCAAAGTAATTAAATTTCAGTAATAGTATTACTTTGTTTTCATCTTTGCACAGAAGCTATGATTTCAGTTTTGAATACCTTAAGCATTTATGCGTTGTGTATATATCACATAAATACAACACTCTCATTAATTACTGTATTAAAATAATAACTCCAATTAAATGTGATAATTGGCTAAAATCGATAACCTTAAGCACCAAATTGTTCATAAAGTTGAAGGCAGTTTGGTATTAAAGTAATGGAGAAGTGCAGAATCACTGAATCGGAATTAATAGCTTGCAAGTTTGAAATTGCGGGGCCCATAGCATATGCTACTTTTGCTACA
>VCCN01005781.1:1435996-1449194 GCA_006491835.1 Architeuthis dux
ATATATATATATATGCATTAATGTGTGTATACATATATAATGAAATGACAATCTTGTTGTGTACAGATGAGATTTATTTTGATGTTTCGCCAGTTCATCCTGGCTTCTTCAGAAAAAGTGGAGATACAAGAAATTGTTTGTTATATATAGTCCATGTCTGGTTGTGGACGGGTTTAGTGATTAATAATTAATTTAAGTGTAAAACACTTAGCTGAAATAAGGGTTTGATTATCTAGTGGTTTGAGGGTCAGTAAGATTTAGCATTGGGGCTGAACTTGTTTATTGGCAATCTGCATTGTTCGATTATAAGTTTGGCTAGTTGTGGAAATATATTGAAGCAGCCTGGTCTTTGATCGATGGTGCTATAGAGATGACTGCTGATTCGATACATTTCCTTTTATTTTTATTATGCTCTTTCTTGATGCAGGCATGCTGTGTGTCAAAAGTGTGACTTAATTTGTTTTGATGTATTTTGAGTGCATTGGAGTGGTCATCTATTTTGAATGCTCTGCAGTGTTCATAAACTCTTTTTTTTGAGTGGTCAGGAGGTTTCTCTGATGTATACTTTAGATACCACTAGATAATCAAACCCTTATTTCTGCTTACACATACACACACAATAACTTATTTTTATTGAACTCACACCCACACTCATTAACTATATTTAGTATACATGAGTTATATTTAGATATAAAAATTAACACTTCGCACATACTACCTGATGACCAATGTAGTGCCTTAACAAAAATTTAAAATATTTGTATTTGCCGTTTGACTTTGTTATTACATTACCAAAGAGACAGACACCAATAGACATATTAAACACTTGAAAAATAAACACTCAGCTTTCAAGACACATCATCAGAATCTCTATTATTTAAAACACTTAATATCCACTTAAATTAATTATTAATCACTAAACCCGCCCACAACCAGACATGGACTATAACAGATCATTTCTGGTATCTCCATCACTTTTTCTGAAGAAGTCAGAATGAACTGGCTAAACATCAAAATAAATTAAGCAATCACTGTCGAATAAACTATTATCCACATCAATACACTGGTCATGCTTATATAATTACTAGCTAAAGTACCCTTCACCTTTGACCACTTAAGGAGGGAAAAGTCTCCCTTTACTATTGACCCCTTAAGGGGCGGGGGGGGGGTGTCCCTTCATTTTTTACCCCTTATTGGAAAAGGAGTAAGATATGGGGATATAATATCAGCAAGCCTCAACAGCACCTTTCGGAAAACGGACTGGGAAAACGTTGGAGTCAACATAGATGGAGAATATTTGAATAATTTAAGGTACTGTTATGATAATGCATTAATATCAAAAACTTTCGACACCTTGAAGGAGGAAATTTCAGAACCTGTGTATCCAACGTGATTTGGCCATAACATTTTTGAGTGACTTTATCACACAGATCAATCAAACTTCACTTGTACAGACCTTAGAAAATCTTCAAGAAAGAAAGAAATTAATGAATTTCTAAAAATTATGTTCTTGATTTTATCGCAAAATTTCATGAAAAATGATTGAGTAGTTTGTGTCTGGAGTGTTTCAAGATAAGATTGTTGACTTTTTTTTGTGGTGTGTTGTGGCAATGGCACCAAGACTAATTAATATTGATGGAAAACAGATAAATGGATAATATGTATATGGGTGGCAGAGCACCACGAAAGAGAAAGTGTTCCTGATAAACAGTCATGGAGAGAAATGGTGACAGAGACCAAAGAGAGACGGCGTGAGAATCTGGGTACAGTCAGAATGTTTTGGCACCATGACGCTAAAAAGCAAAGCAAATCATAATGGCAGACAAGGCAGGAGGCTTATATACTTGAATATACTTGAAATAGCCTTTTTTTGACAGCAGTTAATTGTGTCATTAAGCCAGCTTCAGTGTATTTGGGCTGGGTTTAAACTAATAAGAAAATTGATAGTTAAATTTGGTATGTCCGATATCAGAATAAAGATTATTTTTTAAAATATTGATATTCATGGATGTGACCGTCTTTTCACTTAGGCTGTTCCATGCGATTGCTACTCTTGCCAAGAGGAAGTTTTCTAACACCAGCAGAGGTCTTTATTTGTAGTTTATGGCTGTGTCCTCTGGTTTTACTGCACATAGATGGAGTCAGCATTTTCTTATCCGGGCATTTTGAGCAATGAACGTCAGTATCCACTCTATGAATGTTGTTCCGGATTCTATAGACCTCTAGTAGGTCAGCACGTTTTCTTCTGTACTCAAGGGTGTCTAGATTAAGTTGTTTTAATCTTTCAGTGTAAGATATATCTCCCAACCTTGGAATGGTGTTGGTGGCTCTCCTCTGAAACCTTTCTATAGCATCTGAGCTGTACTGCAGAAAGCAAACTCCAGATGGGGACACACCAGAGACTTGTACAGCAGTAGGAAGCTCTACTCATCGATTAATTTAAATGAGTGTCTTATGTAGCCAAGTGTTTTATTTGCTGTATTCACTTTGTTTTGAATATGTGCAGTGAAGTTAAGTGAGTTGTATATATATATAAACGCCAAGGTGTTGTGTTCCGTCATCTTTAACCATGGTGTAGTTCCTTTTTTTTTTTTTTTCTACCTAGGTGCATGTACATTTGTTAGGATGAAATTTCATCTGCATAGATTTGGCCCACCATTGCAATGGGCTGAGGTCCTCCACAAGTAGGTCTCCAGATTCATCAGATGTTAATGCTGAGTGGATCTTTGTATCATCAGCGAACATACTTATGAGAGTACGGATATCCCTTGGCAGATCATTCACAAACAGTGAGAACAGTATTGGCCCCAGGATGGAACAGACTTTAGATGGCTGCTTGCAGTTTCCCACATTAAATTATTTAACATGAAAATTTAAATTTAAAATTCATGTTTTCTTTTATATAGAGAGTTAAATCAAGCTTCATAGGTAAAGATTCGGTTCAGGGAAGTAGTGTATTCTGGTAGGAAAATCTATCACCCCCAATGAGGCCAAAGTTGAGCTGGGGTTGGTGGGGGGGTGGGCATAGATTGTCACATACAAATGGATTTTTCTTTAAAAAAAAAAATAAGCAATCTTTCGTTTTATGTTTAATTTTCGTTTCTGTTATCGTGTTATTTCATTATGTAAGCATGAGTAGGTCGTCCTGAAGCTCCAAATATCTACTGTAAACAATTTATTATGAACTTTACTTGGCTTAACCCAGGTAAGGCATTACATAATAGAAAGCAAAGTTCCTTTTGGAAAATGTACAGTCAAGCTATTTGATCCGAGTCTTCTCAATGGGAGCAATATTGCCCCCAAAGGGTCTGAAAGTTAAGTTGAGGGAGTGATAGATTTTTAAAATATCCAAAAGGGGACAATGCTGCTGCTGATGATGATAGGCAGAGAAGAGTTTCTCCAAATTTCTTTGTCTGCTTTGCTCAATGGCAGCCATGTTGCATAGGAGGGATTTGAGAGATGTTGCTCCAAGCATTTGATTATCAACAGGCAATGGAGACATTTGAAGACACGACTCATTAGGTTTTTACTTATCAGACATATGGTTTCCCCTTGGATAGAACAGCAAAATTCTTGTCTATTAAGAGGAATTATTTCTTTAAATATGTCAGAATTCCCTAAATCCATTTTCTTTAATGATACACAGCTAAGGTTCAAGAATTTTGAGGAGAAGATTGGCGCCTCCAAGCAAAAATTGTTTGCAGCATTAATTCTGTAAAAGTTTCTTGAATGGGTTCCTTTGTGATAGCGATCATTTGCAATAATGAGGAAGACTTCTTCTGCAAATGTTCAATCGAGTTCGGCAGTCGGAAAGATTAGAGGAGTGGGTTGGAAAGATTAGAGAGGGTCGGCAGTCAAAAAGATTAGAGTGTTGCATTTTGCAGAAGATAAGGAAAGATTTTCTCCTATTCTCCCTCCCTCCTTCAATTGTTCGTTTTCGTTCCATTTTTCTCTCTGATTAAAAGGCAACCATGTTATCTAAAAGCAACCAAAGAAGGTGAAAATGGAGATGCCAGTGTCTGTAAGGATTCACTGAAAGAAAGATAAAAATCTCTTTTATTACAGTCCACCAGGCTTTGCAGTTGGACAGAGGGAGTGGGTGGGGATTTGTTAACATCTTTTGGTTGAATAAATTTGAATGATTAACTTTTTTCTTCCAAATTAAAATCTCACTAAATCCTCATCTTCAACTCTTAAATTCATGGACCACTGGTAACCACTCGCATAAAAATTACAAAACTCTTTTATGAATAGAATAGAAAAAACTTTTGAAAATTATCTAAAGTTCAGAGGGACTTAACTTTAATCAAAGGTTATTTTCCTTGATATTGAAATTGAAATGTTTTATATGAATTTAAATGTTAAACTCAAGCGTATTATCTCTCTCTTCACAGTTCCTCAATCTTCACAGCTTAAAAAGAATTGTTTAAAAAGGCAGCTAAAGTTATCATCATCATCATCAACCGTTATAAGTTCACTGCTGGACAAAGGCCTTTCCCATCTCCTTCCAGGACGACCTATCTTTTCCTACTGCGTTTACTGTCCCATGGGCACCAGTCAGTTAGTCTTTTCCTCCATCTATTATCATCTCTTCTTGCTAGGTGACCAGCCCATCTCAATTTTTGTTGCTTAATTAGTATAATATCCTTCACTCTAGAGAATACAACAAATAATTGGAAATTAACAGACAGACTTTCATGTTCTGCTAGCTTTTACACTCCAATGTAATTCATTAATCACTGCTACCCACAACACTGGTTTATTGCAGGTTTAGGTTATTCATGTGTCCTGTAGAGACATTCTGAAGAGCACCTTGCTAATGTGCTTAAAGTATACAACGGTTGCATAATACCAGCCATGACTTATGGATGCGAAACATGGAAATTAACAAAACAAGCTGAAAATTATTAAGCAGCAAAAATGGAGATGGGCTTGTCACCTAGCAAGAAGAGATGACAATAGATGGGGGAAAAGACTAACCAAATGATGCCCATGGGACAGTAAATGCAGTAGGAAAAGACCAGACACAAGATGGAGGGACGAGATAGAAATGTTTGCCAGTAGGACCTGGCAGAGGCTAGCACAATCTAGGTCGTCATGGAAGGAGATGGGAAAGGCCTTTGTCCAGCAGTGGAATTATAACAACTGATGATGATGTATCCGTACTTCGCACAGCCCTAACCGTTCATAGTAGAAACTTGGAATTTGGCACACACACGCCCCTCAATGAGTAGGGAAAAAATTTCCTCTAAATAGGTATTGCAGAGGGGGTTCAATATGCAATGTAAGTTGATGCTAAATTGGTCACTAGTTTGTGACCACTTGGTTTTTTGAAAATTCAGACCTTTTTAGTGATCACAGCACAACAAAATTTGAGAAAAGTAACTTATTCATTGATCACACCTTTTTCCAAATTTTTAATTGATCAGCCCCAACACAGCATTTATGGGTGGTGGTGATTCATAATTTCCCTTAGAATGCTAGTTTCTTTTAAAGTTCAGCCAGTAGTTATTAACCAATTCTTCTATTTAAATCTTGAATAAAAAAAAATTGGAATCTAATTTAAAGGGAAATAACTACTGATTAAAGTTACCTCCCTTTGATATTTAAGTCAATTTTTTAATTATTTTTTTTATTCCATTCACAAAAGAGTTCCATTATTTTTTTTTTAATTCTATTCACAGACAGTGTTGCCAATTCCAAAAATATTTTCGCACTAGTTTGACTGCCAAAAAGTGCTAAAAAAAGAGCTAGATCTTTTTCAAATAGCCAAAAACCACCAAAAAGGCACTAAAAATGGTCAAAAATACCCATAAAATGGCCAAATACATCTAAAATGTTTTAGGGGCAAACAAGCTAATTTAGCACTTTTTGCACTGCCAAAACAAGAAATGTGCTGAATCTAGCGTGAAACTCACTAAATCACAGAAGAGTTCCATTATTTTTTTATTCTCTTCACAAAAGTGTTTCCCTATTTTTTATTCACTTCACAGAAGAGTTCCGTTATCTTTTATTCTCTTCACAGAAGAGTTCCCCTATTTTTTATTCTCTTCACAGAAGAGTTCCCCTATTTTTTATTCTCTTCACAGAAGAGTTCCACTACACTTTTATCCTATACACTAAAGAGTTCCACTATTTTTTTATCCTTTTCACAAAAGAGTTCTGCTGTCATTTAGCTGTGGTAACAAGTGGTTTATGACATTAAGAGTTAATCAGCTTTAATTCAGTCAGCCTGGGAGAGTGCACGTGGGTGGGCTTTAAATACTGTGCCCAAAACAAAGCTTATTTCTCTGCCATCCTAGACTTTACTAACCCACCTAATCAACCCTGATTGATTGGTTTAGCAGCATATCAACCCTTGATGGGTCATTTAATGCCAAAATCAGTTTAAAATTCCCCAAAAATAGAGTCTTGCAACTTTGGTGAACAGTATTTTTTTTTAAATAGAGTCTTGCGACTTTGGTAAAAGAACAGTTAGCCCCTGTTTGGGGGGTCTTACCCTTCTGCAGTGGATGCAGTCAGCGTATTCTAGGCCCCAGCCCACAGGGCCACTAATCAACCCTGACTCTTTTGAAAGTGATATAAGTTTACAGTGGCGAGCTGACTTGCAACCGACTGGAGTTGTCAATTTCATATTTCATTGAAGGGGTATTACAGAACCAGTAGGACAAAAAAAAATTGAAAGTTTTATTTTTTTTAAATTAAAAATTAACCATATACATACATACATTCACTCTCTCTGCTTCAATTCTGTTGTGCTGTAGTGTTACAGAGGCAATGATAAGTGACACACATGAATGAAATGCCATTTTGAACATATAATGAGGTCACATGACCATTATATTTGTATAATTTTCCCATAAATGAAATAACCTTCAAAATGATATACAACTTCCCAGGGTTTCTTAGAAAATGAGAAAACATAAATCCATCCCTTATGTTCTTGCCGACCTTGCTTTGTAACCATTAAAAAAAAACAACAAAAAAACTCATTAATTCTTAAAGTTAAGTATTTACTGCATTCTGCAAACTTTCAGTTACCACATATGCTGGTAAATAAGACTGTCCTTCAAAGAAAACTATGCAAATATTACACTGCATCCAATGTGCTGGTATTATGACTAGGCGGCTGTCTACGAGAAACTTGATATGTACAGTTATGAGGCTTGGATGAGTTGCAGTGAGTGGTAGGCTTCCAAATACCCTTGTAAGCCATTTGTTTTACAGTCAGACATATAGAGTATTGGATATTTGGTCATAGATTTGACCCCCACAGGTGTTGAAAGTTGTGGACCAGAAGACACATCCGGTGTTCAGGGGTCATAAACAGGATGTCGACTGAACTTGCAGATGGTGGCTGGAAAATCAGTGTGGGCGTTCGAGCCCAATAAAAGTGACACAGGGGCCCTCGAAAAAGACAGAGAGACACATGACACCCTCAGAGAGACAGACCACCTAGGCTGGGGGATGACACAAGGCCAGTTAGGAACAGTCTGTCAGCTTTCGTTACCTCTCTCCCACTCTTCATTCTCCGCCACGACACAATGTATCATATGAAATAAAAATATATCCTCATATTTTTATGAACAAGTTTTGAGTCTTCCTTTTTCTCCAAGTTCAGGATTTTCCTCCTGAGGACCAAGAGGGCTATACAACATAGAGTAGTTTTCCTTAAGTTTCTATTCCCTTGAATAAATCCTTTCCAAATTAAAAAAAACAGCAAAGTGACCTTGCATGACTTGGGCAGAATACCAAAAGAGAACACGGTAAAGAGAACGCGGTATAGAGAACAAGGTAAAGATAACTGCCAAAAAATAAGTTTAAATTCAAATTCAGTAATTCTTTTTTTTACATGATGCTTTTTCTTATTTAATTCTTAAATTCAATGAGCAAAATTTAAAACAATGGAACTCTTCTGTGAACTGAATAGAAAATACATTTTTTTAAATTCACCTAATGGTCAAAGGAGATAATGTTATCAGAAGTTATTTCCCTTGATATTGACAGTCGATTTTTTTTTTTTCTAAATATGAATTTAAAGGTTGAATAATGATGGAATCAATATTGCGGTTGAAAACCAGTGGATTAGAAACTTTCAAAGACTTCCAAATTTTCTTCAGTCAATTGAATCGTCTCTTTGCATCCTTGATTTTGAAAAAGAAGAAGAGATTCCATTGTCTGAAGAAGATTGCGAATGTTAATGGCTTTTCTCAAAGGTTTTAGACAATACTTTCAAAGAATGTTTATATAAAAAACTAAAAAAGAGACAGAACAAGAAAAAGACCTAGGTATAACTATATCTTCTAATTTCCAAATATACAATCACACATCAGAAATAACTAAAACAAGCCTGGCTGCTCCAGAGTCAAACTCTGCTCCACTTCTATTTCCTTTCACAATTCTACTATAAATTTTAATATAGGTATGTAAGACTTGTCAAATTAGTGCAGGTGGTAACACCAGGCTAGAAATCACCTGATCGCAAGTTCAATTCTCGGTAGTGTAATGCTGATTTTATATGTCAGTTTACTCCACTATTTTTGGTGAGGATTGTTCTTGTTCTTGTTACATAGGAAAGTAAAGTCAACTCTGGCTTTGTCCTGGAGTTTGACAAGAGCAGCTCAAATAACAGGTATAAGAAGATCCAGATTCGATTAGACACCAAAACCTTCAAGATATTATACACAACATACATCAGACCACACTTAGAATACTCAGTCCTAGTGTGGAATCCACAACTCAAAAGAATATCACAGAATAGAAAACATACAAAGAAGGGCAACTAAAATGGTCCCTGAACTTAAAAATTTCCCATACGAAGATAGACAAATAATTAAAACTAACTACACTAGAAGAAAGAAGAATAAGGGGAAACACAATACAAACATTCCAAATAATAAAAGGTATAGATAACATCCCAGCTAAAAGGTTCTTTACAATGAACAGAAGAAACAACAAAATCTATAAAGAACACTGCAAAAAAACTTCTTCTCTCAAAGAATAATAAACAACTGGAACTCACTAGTACAGCACAAACCAAATATACTAATAACAAAAACAGTAAATAACTTCAAGAATAAATACAACAATTACACAACACATAAAAAAAACAAAAAAACCTTTGAAGTAAATAACTTAGAGGTGAGATACAAGCACAAATATGTGCATCGTTTTTACTTTCAAAAACTTTTTGTGTGATTTCATGCGATTGGTTGCCATTCAGAAAGGTCTTGTGACCAACCAGTTGTTATAGTTGGTGAAGAAAAAGGTAGAACAAAAAAAAAAGGTTTAAAGGACATGGATGGAAGTGGGTTTTAGGAACTAGGTATATAGCAACAGTTCCCAACCTGGGGGTCCATGGTTCCCATCATACAAATCCACAAAGGTATTATTGTGGGTCCATGAGCTTGTTAAGTAGGAAGACATTGCAAAAGCCTAGGGTCATTGGGAAATTCATTTAAATAAAAGGGTTCCTTGGTAATGTAAAGGGTGGGAACCACTGGTATATGGTAAGACTCTATCTAGGATTTATGCTCCAGGATCACAGAGGGGTCCATACTGGAAGAGTGAAGTGACTGGTGGCTGCACGTGTTGCTGTTATGTTGGGGCAAATCAAGAAGTATACGCCATACCCCTCTGTAACCCCACATTTCCATCAGTCGATGGAAGGACAGAAATAAACAAAATATTCACATTCAGAAGTATCATAGGCTTTACTAATTGTTATGATTGATATGTTTTATTATTAAAACATCAATACATAATAAACAAAAGGTTACTCTACATTCAGAAGTATGGTAAAGTTCTCTTTTTTTAGAAACTGTCAACCAAAACCGTCATCATAGGTTTCTTCAGTTGGTCTGGCTTTGAAGCAGCTTAGAATAAAAGTTATTAATCGAAATAAGAACCTTCAGAATCTACACATTTTTGCCAACTAGAAACAAGTCCATTTATTTTGGTAGCCTAGAATTTTGGTGTCCTGGAATCAATGAATTCTTCAAAGGCATTTTGAGATGCTGCTTGGTTGTTGAAAACCTTCCCTTGCAGGAAATGGTCAAAATGATTGAAAAACTGGTCGGAGAGAGGTCTGGTAAGTAAGCTGGGTGAGGTAGAGTTTCATAGCCTAGTTCATTCAAATTTTGCAGGCTCAGTCAGGCGTTGTCATGTAAAAAAAATTGGTCCTTTTCGATTGACCAATTTTGGACTTATACGTTGCAGTTCTTGGTGCATTTTGTCGATTTCCTGGCAATACTTCTTTGCTGTGATGGTTTCGCCAGGATTCAAGAAGTTGTAGTGGATGATTCTACTTTCCGACCACCAAACAGTGACCATAATCTTCTTTTGATGCAGGTTTGGTTTGGGGAAGTGTTTTGGTGCTTCACATCTACAAGGCTCTCATCTCCATTTCGAAATTTTGGGAACCAATGTGGAGCTGTGCATTCATTGACAGTCGCCTGGCCAAATACTTGGTTGATACTGCGAGCAGTTTCCGCTGATTTACATCCCATTTTGAACTCAAAATTGCTCGAATTTGGTTTTTCTCCGTCTTTGATTTGACATCCTCAAATAAACTAGAATAAATAGTGAAAAGATAAAGTTTGGCTTAAATAAATAGTGCAAAATTCAAGCTTTAAAATGGTATACTATATGAACATAGTTAAATAATAGTTTATCCCAAAATAAGCATCAAAGTTTAAAATAACAAAAAACGCAATTATTTTTGCACCAACCTAATATGTATCATGCATACAAGCCACACCAATGGAGCTAGAGGGCTTAAAATTTAAACATTTACTCTTTATTATGTCTAGAGAAAAGCACTTCTGTTTGATTTTTGAAAATCAACCACCACCCTCCCAAATAAGTTTGATCCCTTAGTCTGTGTCCGGCAGCATTCACACTTGTTTTTTTGAAAATTCAGATTTCTTTGGTGATCACGGCCTAACATGGCATGCTGCCAAAAGACGTTGGTCACGTGATGGTTCCTAAGTGACTTTCCAGACCTGAAACGGTGTCCCCTTCTGAGAAAACAATATTCTTTGTTCCTCAATCACCTGTTCTGGTTGTCATGGTGACAATGGAACTGAATTTTTGCAAAGCTCTCAGTTGCCTGGCAACCAGATCGAACGTATAAGATATTCATACCTACATTAATATTACTTAATGCCAGAAAAACTCTCTCTCTCTCTCACCAGCAACATACAGAAACAGGTCTGGTTAGTCACTCAATAGAAACTGTCACATGACCAACGTCTTTTGGCAGCATGCCATGTTGGGGGTGATCAATTAAAGAATTGGAATAAGCGGTGATCAATGAATAAGTTACTTCTCTCGCCTTTTGTTGGGCAGTGATAACTAAAAAAGTCAATGCTACTGGACACAAACTAAGGGATCGGTTTAGCATAAACTTACATTGCAAATTGAACCCCAGAAATTTTCAAAAAACAAAAAGACATAATAAGGAGTAAATGTTTAAATTTTCAACCCTCCAGCACCATTGGTGTGGCCTGTACGTGTGATACATATATAGCCAGCCAGACCAACTTGAAAACTGAAGAAACCGTTGGTGACAGTTTTAGTTGACTGTTTCTAATACCTTGAATAGTGCGATGTTGATCAAACTTTGCTATTTCATCCCTCCTTCTTGTGTCTGGTCTTTTCCTACTGCGTTTACTATCCCATGGGCACCAATCAGTTAGTCTTTCCCCCCATCTATTATCATCTCTTCTTGCTAGGTGACCAGCCCATCTCCATTTTTGTTGCTTAATTATTTGTATAATATCTTTCACTCTAGTCCTCCCTCTGATCCATGTTGATCTTTGTCTACCATCTTAGAGTTATCCCTAGCATTGCTCTTTCCATGGTTCTCTGTGCTATTCTGAGTTGGTTCTCAGTTCATTTTGTTAATTTCCATGTTTTGCATCCTTTAGTCATAACTGGTATTATGCATCCATTGTATACTTTACACTTTAAGCACATTGGCAAACTGCTCTTCAATATGTCTCTATTCATACTGAATGCTTTCCAACCTATCGTTTTATTTCGTTTTCATGGTCTTTCTCTAACTTTATGTTTTATATTATAAAATAAGTAATAAGAATTAGAAGTAGAAATAAAGTTAAATTTTAAAATAAACAGTGAAAACAGTCATAATCTAAAAATTAGAAAACCTATATAGTGAGGAATAAAAATTAAAAATTAACCATAAGTGTAAAAGTAGAAGAGAGAAATTGAAATACAAATTCGAAATAGGAGTCACAAAAAATAGTGTTTTGACTGCTGTTTAGTGTTTAGACCTTTTGGTACTAGAGTCTGTAAGCGTGACATCCATCTATCTTTGTGTGTTTCTAATATTGTAGTGTTTTTGTTAGAGATGTATTTTTCCCTTTTTTCAATGATGAATTTAGCGTCTCTATTAAAATCAAGGTCTTCTAGTCTGAAGTGTTGTTCTACGGGAAGTAGTTGATTGTGGTTTATTGTTTTTATTCTGTGTCTGTAATTGTTAAGTCTAATACTGAATTTTGATTCGGCCTTACCTATGTATTGTATATTACAGAGGGTGCAATTTAGACGGTAGATGACCTTTTTGCTTCTACAGTTTGAATTATGGTAGATCTTATAGGTCTTCTTAGTCGTAGCACTAGTGAATGTTTCTGTGGAAAAAAGGTAGTTACAACATAGATTGTTCTTTCTGTCATAAGGCCGATTAAAATTGACGTATTTTATAGTAAGTGTTTTTTTAATTACTGATCATGATATTGCTATCTATCATGTCTTTGATGTTTTGGAAAGAGCTGACTTAGTTCTGGTTTAAGTTTTAGGATGTCCCTGCTCCTAATGGGGGAAGGGTGTTGTTAAATGTTGTGACGAATGGTATGTGGTTCGATCTGCCTTTGTTTGCTAGTTTTAGGCTGTCCTCCCTGGGGATTATAATCGCTCTATTAGTTTGGTCCTTCACCAAATTGTGTCAGTAGCCTTGTGATGTAAAATGTTAAGTAGATCACTATTTTTATTAAGTTCATTATTGTCTGAGTGCCTGTGAGAAATGGAGGTTTTCTTTTGTGTTGAGGATGTTTTGAAATGGAGATAGTTGTGTGTGTCAGTGGGTTTGGTGTATAGTGTTGTTTGTAGATTTCTATTTTCATCTATATAAATGAGGGTGTCTAGAAATGCTATAGATTGCATCGAAATTTCATGG
>VCCN01005781.1:1467758-1484176 GCA_006491835.1 Architeuthis dux
CCCTGCTCAAAATCTTGGATACTCCCCCCTGCTAAAAATCCTGGATCAACACCCCTGGAGTTCACAAAGTGAAGGAGAACCCCAACTCACTAGTGTCATCCTCCTCCTCAATAGTCTGTTCAGTTGACTTTTAACATTGAACGTCTGAGGAAGGAATGAACAACAGAAAAAAATCAATAAATATTTCTTTCCGCCCATTCCATACGGAATCAGAAGCTGATTAGGATAACCTGTGGGTTAATTTCAAATCTCTCGTGCACCGTATTCGTCGATCATGAAGCTTGGATTAGTTGGATTGACAAAAGGGTTTTTAGCAAACAAAACTAGAAGTGAAATCAATATTAGAAACTGTCAACCAAAACTGTCAACATAGGTCTCTTCAGTTTTTAAGTTGGTCTGGCTGGCTGGCTATGTATGTATCAATCATAAAGCCACACCAATGGAGCTAGAGGGATGAAAATTTAAACATTTACTCCTTATTACATCTAGAAAAAATGTTTTTGTTTTTTCGAAGATTCCCCCTAATTAGGGTTTTAATGTGTGTGTGTGTGGGGGGGGGGTCAATTTGCAATGTAATTTTATGCTAAATTGGTCCCTTAGTTTGTGTCCGACAACATTCATGCTTGTTTTTTGAAAAATCAGACTTTTTTAGTGATCACTGCCCAAAAAAATGCAAGAGAAGTAACTTATTCATTGATCGCTCGCAACATGGCATGCTGCCAAAAGACATTGGTCACATGACAGTTTCTATTGAGTGACTAACCAGACCTGTTTTTTTTTCTTTCTAAAATCAAAGATCAATATTGAAATTAGTTAGCCAAAAAGATCCGATTTAGAATTAAGCCTTCATTAACCAAAATATGGAGAATCCTACAATTATAATCAGTTCCTTCTTTCAGACTGCAATCAGCCAATCAACGTTGGGAGATTTTTATTTGCCAATCTTTGGATTAACATATCACGGACAGCCAGTTTTGAATGGCTAAAAGTGGCTAGATTTCTTTTTAAATGGCAAAAATTGGGTAGATTTAATTTCCAGGTAACGCTCTAAAAACTCATACAAAGGCTCTGAATTGACCAGCCAAGTCAAATGAACTCAAATATATTATAGTATAATTATACAATGTCTTGAACAGTTAGTAAAAAAACTAATTTTCTTTAAATTTAGCCACTTTTAGCCATTCAATTGCTGTCACTGACAGACTAGCAGGCTGACATACCGAAATGTTAGTTAGATCCCTTGCTCAGTGTTGCCAATTTAGATGTTTTTCATCTAAATCCAGATGATTTTGCTTGCATTCAATAAAATCAGTAATATTTTTAATAAAATAAGTAACATTTTTAATAAGTTAAGTAACATCTTAATAATTTAATAATTTTATTGATAATATATAATATATTTCCTAGATTTTAGTGATATATTTGCGGAATCTATATGTTTCAAGATGTTTTTTGATCAATTTTATATGTAAACATGAAAATAAAGTTGGCAACACTGCCCCTGCTAGATATTCACACAAGAAAAGAACTAGCAGATCTAAAGCTCGTTTTGCTTTTAAAAAACTAGAAAGCATTCAGAGAGCCTATACCTCTGCAAATGCTGTACACTAAAAAATGAATGAAAATCAATTCATATAAAGATACAATGCAGGGGAAATAACTGTGTAAGTTTCGATTTTCCATATTTCAGACTACTGTCTTGATATATGACAGGGCTGCACCACATACCAGGTGGACAAATTCTATTTCAGAGTTGACACAAAAATGGTGACCCCAACAGACCGTAACTACAAGCACTCAGTGTCACTCTTTTTCCCTCTAACCTTAGCAACAACACTGTGAAGGGATTCTTTCAAACACTCACACTGTGATGCAGATAAAATTCTATTCAGTAAGATCTTACTTGAATTTCTCTTTCGTGTATTGACTACTTTTTTGTATGTAATTAAATGCTTATATTTATATTTAAAAAACAAAATTTCTATTCCAATTTTTGAAAAAGATATTTTGTTTTTTTCATATAAGTTTAGCATTATTGTTTTTAAATGGAGGACAGGATTTCATTCGACACCGTGTTGTGATATAGTGGAGGTCATTTCCGGGCTAACACCTAGGCGGAAGTGGAAGTGGAAGTGATCCCGATGACCTCAAGAAAAATGCATATGCATGGGTGTGCAAAAACCTGACATAACACATCAGCGTGGGTGTCCAAAACCCATAAAAGAAGAGAGAGGCAGACAGAGACAGACAGCAGCTGGGCTTGGAAGACATAAGGCCAGTTCCCCTGTTGGGAACAGGCTGTCGGCTCTCGTTACCTCTCTCCACCATAATACAATGTATTCTTATGAAATAAAAAATATGTCCTCATATTTTATAAACAAGTTTCGAGTCTTCCTTTTTCTCCAAGTTCAGGATTTACCCCCCACGGATGAAGAGGCTATACAACAACCAGTGTTCACACTTTCTCTTGTTTTAGTTCTTGTTTATATTGTGTGTAAATGCATCTTTTTTTTTTAAATAAAACTTCTTTGTCTTTTATAAAAAATAAAAATAAACAAACAACTCTTCATTTAAAACTTGACCTAACCTATTCAATTTGTAGAAGAAATATTTCTCATAATCTTCCAAGCAAACTCGATCAGCGGCAACCACTATTAGGATTTATATGGCAACAAGAGGAGAGAAATTTAGTTTATTTTAATGAATATAGGAAATTAACCATTATTTCATAGCTGGTATTATTATTGTTAAACAAGGTTGGGGGCGAATTTTCCATAATACATGGCTGTAAATTGTATATGGGGGTGAATCGTTGGTGCTAAATTGTATATGGGGGCGAATCATTGGTGGTAGATTGTATATGGGGGTGAATCATTGGTGGTAGATTGTATATGGGGGTGAATCATTGGTGGGGAACGCGTTGGATATTGAATTTTTCATGTATCTGATGGCCTTAATTTCATTTATTTGATTATTTTTGTAGTATAGAGATTGGTCTCCTCCTAGGGAGGATTAATGGGATTGCTACAGAAGACAACTGCTTATTCCCAGATAGTCACCCATCTAGGTACTGACCAGGCTCAATTTTGCTTAACTTCAGTGATTGTATGAGAACCGGTTTGTCCAATGCAATTTGGCCATAACTCAGATCTTGAATGCTTGTCTTGGGGAACAAACTGAAAATGAGTTGCTGCAAATGATAACTGCCCAACGAACCAGTTTTAAAAAGTTGATATTCATTATTTTTAAAGCTACAATGCTCAGTTTTTTAAATTTATTTTGAAGCTTGATCACTATGAATGTTCAAGCTTCAAAATAATTTTTTTTTAAATGAGCATTGTAGCTCTAAATAGAATGAAATCAACTTTTTGAAAATCGTTCGTTGGGCAGTTATCATTCACAGCATTCAAGTGTTCTCATTGGTCAAGCCATGAAGATTCATCTTGTCCAGTTGATTTACTGTCCAATATAAATATTTCTTGCTTGACCAGTGGAGAAAGGAAAGGGAATCAGAATAAAGATTACTGGATGTGACCCTCGCAAAGGTCAGCTCCAAGATTCAACACTCCACTCAGCTGGTCTCCAAGGTTCCAATCAACTAAACAATGGATTTTTTATTCTTGTTCATTCAATCTTTATGCATGCACACACACACACACACTTTATTCACTAAATTCTAAGACAAAACAGGACTGGTCAGTCACACAATAGAAACAGTCAGGTGACCAACAACTTTTGTCAACATGCCGTGTTGGGGGTGATCAATTAAAAAAATTTGAAATAGGGGTGATCAATAGATAAGTTACTTCTCTTGGCTAAACTAAAAAAGTTTCAAAAAGAATAAGTGTGAATGCTGCTGGACACAAACTAAGGGATCAATTTAGCATAAACTTACATAGCAAATTGAACACTCCACTAAAAACCTATTTAGGAGGAGATTTTCAAAAACAAAAAAGAACATTTTTTATCAATCCTCTTGCTCCATTGGTGCGGCCTGTAGGCATGATACATACATAGTCAGCCAGACTCATTTGAAAACTGAAGAAACCTTTGTTGACAGTTTCTAACAATTAATTTTTCAAAATACTTACCTCTGCCGCAGAAGTTGAACAGAGGTATATGTATTCACCCATGTTTGTCCGTCACATTATCTCCAAAAGTTTCAAATTAATTTTAATGAAATGTTGTGGAGGGGTGGGCCAAGGAACAATTGATTACATTTTGGGATGGATCCAGTATATTATTTTGGCAATTTTCTAACATTTTTGGCTTTTCAGATGTTCATTACACCACTTCAATGTTAAATCATTGAAGTGGTATAATAAACATCTAGTGTGTAAATATGATTGTTATGATGTGTGCTTGTATATACAAATTTGATACTTTTTTTTTCACACTAAAATAAAATGTTCTAAAAATGTTCTAGAGACGTTTTCAAAGTGGGGTCATCATAAATAAATACCTTAAACTGCATTATAATAGCATTTCAAAGGATCAGGCCTTTTCAGCTAGGATGAGGGGGATGGAAAGTTGAAACCTTATAGTTAATAAAAGGATAATGGTGCAGTACAATAGTTTTATGTAAGACCAACCTAATGTTTCAATATAAAAAGACTTAATATTCACTGGTAGCAGGGTGTCCACTAATTTATATTCAGAGTATACCCTTTTGCCTCCCCAGTCTGAGATCTGTAACCTGATTGTTCAGTCTTTAGTGACAATGGCAATGGCGGATGTATGCGCTCTCTGGGTGCTTTCTGGTTTTTCAACACTTGGAACGGATGTAAACTTGAAGAGCATCGCAGACATTTTCAAGAGTCTTGTCGAATGATCCTTGAAAGAATTGTGCATGGACAATTTTTCAATTCATAAATTAATTATAAATTTTGGGGTGGATCCAGAGTCTGGTATTAATTCAACTAGGGCAGTGCCCGTTCCAAAGGGAAACCATGTTTGAAAGGGGCCTGACTTTATAGTGTGTGGATCAGCCTGCCATAATTGTCATGTAAAATAATTTTCTATCCGTCGTACGAAACCGCGGCTTCAAAGCATTTAAATTACTTCTCTTCAGTGTTGCCAATTTAGATATTTTATATCTCAATTTAGATAATTCTAAGAAGTGAAGTCAAGGGAGATAATTAATAGAAACTATGAAGAAAGATCTATAATCGGTAATTTTTTTATTTATTTTTATTAGATGTCTCAAGAACCGCTGATCAAAAAAACATCACATTCAACACTGCACTGCCTTGTGGGCTGACTAATATATTTGTCGATTGTCAACAGTTGTCGAGTAATCGCTGTGCACACACACACACACACACACAAACTTCTTCAATTGTAGTTAGATGTTATAAAAAGACAGGAAGAAGAAGAAAAAGAATAAAGTAATGCAAAATGGAGTTTAGATGTTGAGAAGGTGTTGAATGCAGGCAGAGCCTACTGGGTTTATCTCTATGGAAACAGACCCAGAATTCAGCCAAGAAAATAATGCAGACAAATTTACAATCAAATGAAAGGATCAAGGAAATTACAACACAGCTGATATTTAATCTCTTTCTCTTCGTGGCGACCAATGAATATTAAGAGAGAGCGAAATATATCTATCTTTTATCTACAATCTGCAGACAGTAAATTAATCAGTACACTAAAATTCAAAATGGCTTCCAATTCTTACTGTAAAAAGTGAGTCAGCATTAATAAATGAGAGTGTTATTAGAAACCATTAACCAAAACTGTCAGCATAGATTTCTTCAGTTTTGAAGTGATTCTGCCTGGCTATGTATGTGTTGTGTGTACAGGCCACACCAATGGAGCTACAAGGCTGAAAATCTAAACATTGACTCCCTATTATGTCTAGAAAAAACTTTTAGAAACCGTCAACCAAAACTGTCAACATAGGTTTCTTCAGTTTTCAAGTTGGTCTGGCTGGATATGTATGTATGTATGTATCATGCGTACAGGTTGCACCAATGGAGCTAGAAGGCTGAAAATTTAAACATTTACTCCTTATTTTTATTTTTGAAAATTCTCATGCAAAATAGGTTTTTAGTAGGGGGGGGTCAATTTGCAATGTAAGTATATCCTAAATTGGTCCCTTATTTTTTGTCTGACAGCGTTCACACTTGTTTTTTAGAAATGCAGACTCTTTTAGTGATCATTGCCCAACAAAAAGCGAGAGAAGTAATTTACTCATTGATCACTCCTTTTTCCAATTTTTTTTTAATTGATCACCCCCAACACAGCATGCTGCCAATAGATGTTGATCACATGATGGTGATCACATGATGGTTCCTATTGAGTGACTAACAAGACCTGTTATTGGAAGAGGTTATTTCTCTGCACAACATTCAGCAAATAAGTGACATGTCAAATTTTGAGTTATCCGCTCGCAATGGAGACAGAATAAAAGCCACATTGTTTCCGTGTTTACATTTCTAACCTCAAGACTCTTTGGGGAACATTCAGACAAAATATGTAATCTGCATGAATGGCTGTCATTTTTTCACCACAGACAATGGAACAACACTGGCATCTCCCCCCTCCAGGGCGCATGCCCAGGAAAAGTGTATGGAGAGCCTGTGATGCCCAGTCGTCAGAATCCCCCTCTCAGCCTTGCTGATGTAGTCTAGAGGAAAGTAGAACGTGATATGTCTGACATCAGCTTGGCTGCAGGAGCTGCCTGAAGGGCATCAAACCGCCTTAAGAGGTCTCCACTCCCTGATTTGAAATTGTTGTTCTCCTAGACTGGTTGCCTTCCCAGACCAGAGAGCCCAATCTGCCCTGCTATTTTACCAATAATAAATAGCTTTAATCTGTTGAAAAGAACTTGAAGCACTCAAGAACTCAGCAGTGAGGGTAGAGGACTGAAGATTCAGAGGCTTTGGGTTATTTTTCTCCTGCCGGATCGCTTCTCAAACTTGTGACCCTGAAGCACGAGAAGTTTAATGTCTAGTTCCATGGTGCTGTCCCCCAAGACTGCACCTCCCCATTATATATAAACGAGTAGGGGCAGATTGCTGAGGTATCCCAAAAGTGAGGTGCCAATTTCATTCACCCACCATTTCAAAACATTTGACGTTTTTATATGGTATCTAACAATGGAGCTTTAGTGTATTTCACCACTAGTGCCAGAGGTCAGGGTTTGAGCCCCCCGGGCATGAAGGTCCTAACCACTTGAGAAATGGTATAACATAGTCATACTAGATCCATTTCCTCCAATTAACCTTCAGCTAATCTGAGCTAAAGTTAGTAAATACTAAATTACAATCAAGGAAGATTAGTCCAGTGCCAAGAGTACAGGGCTAATCATTTAAAAGTGTACAGTTCAGTGCCAAGAGTACTGGGCTAATCATTTAAAAGTGTACAGTTCAGTGCCAAGAGTACTGGGCTAATCATTTAGAAGGGTACAGTTCAGTGCCAAGAGTACTAGGCTAATCATTTAAAAGTGTACAGTTCAGTGCCAAGAGTACTGGGATAATCATTTAGAAGGGTACAGTTCAGTGCCAAGAGTACTGGGCTAATCATTTCGAAGGGTACAGTTCAGTGCCAAGAGTACTGGGCTAATCATTTAAAAGTGTATAGTTTAGTGCCAAGAGTACTGGGCTAATCATTTAGAAGGGTACAGTTCAGTGCCAAGAGTACTGGGCTAATCATTTCAAAGTGTACAGTTCAGTGCCAAGAGTACTGGGATAATCATTTCGAAGGGTACAGTTCAGTGCCAAGAGTACTGGGCTAATCATTTAAAAGTGTACAGTTTAGTGCCAAGATTTGACCCCCACATGTGTTGAAAGTTATAAACAAGATATCAACTGAACTCGCAGGTGGTGGTTGGAAAATTAGCATAGGCGTTTGAACCCAATAAAAGTGACACAGAGGCCCTCGGAAAAGAGGAGAGTCACAGAGAAGCTGGGCTTGGGAACACCGGGCCAGTTTCCCTGTTGGGAATAGTCTGTCGGCTCTCATTATCTCTCTCCCACTCTTCATTCTCCACCACAGCACAATGTATTTAATGCAAATAAAAGTATATCCTCATATTTTTATGAACCAAGTTCAGGATTTTCCTCCCACAGACCAAGATGGATATACAACAAGTGTAGCATTTGGTCGTTCCCTGTACTAAATACCCACATGTGAATGCGACAGAACCTATCAGTGAGGACGCAATAACAAAATTCGAAATTCAGATTTAGTCTAAGTATCTTTTAACTCTGCACTAAAGAGCCTGCATCAACGGAATTAAATAACGAGAGGGATAGGGTTAAAGAGTAAAAGAGGCAGGGGTGGAGAGAGCGAGAGAGAGACCCACATGAAAATTAAATTGCCCAGGTCAAATCGACAAGATTTTTTTAATTTAAATCTTTTGGGAAAAGGAGAAACTAGATTTCAAATGAAACTTGAGAAAATCTTCTCTAAATTGTGTCAGGCCAAAAGGGGTTTGGTTATCATTAATGTATAAAGAAGTGAAATTTATTAGAAACCATCAACCAAAACTGTCAACATAGGTTTCTCTAGTTTTTCAGTGGGTCTGGCTGGCTGGCTATGTATGTATCATGCATACAGGCCACACCAATAGAGTTCAATAGCGTGATGAAAATCTAAGAGTATGTAGAGTTCAATAGAGTGATGAAAATCTAAATATTTGCCCGTTATTATGTCTAGAAAAAACCTTTTTTTAAAATCCACCTCAAATGAGTTTTTAGTGGGCAGTTCAATTTGCAATGTAAGTTTATGCTAAATTGGTCCATTAGTTTGTGTCCAGCAGCATTCATGCTTGTTTTTAGAAAATTCAGATTTCTTTTAGTGATCACTTCCCAACAGAAGGCGAGAGAAGTAACTTATTCATTGATCACCCCGTTTTACAATTTTTTTTAATTGATCACCACCAATATGGCATGCTGCCAAAAAACGTTGGTCAAGTGACAGTTTCTATTTGATTTTCAATTACCGATTTTGGGCTTTTCCTTCAAGGAGTTCAATAAGTGACCCAACTGTCTATGAATTGTATTTCAGGTCAAAACCCAATCTCTTCACGAAAGAAGGACCGAGGGGCATGTGCTACACAAGTAGAACTAGAAAGCACTCAGAGAGCGCACACCTCTGCCAATGTGATTGTGAGGGGGAGGTAATTGTGCATGGATCCGGCCAAAGATTGAATCACTTCTCCCGTAGCCTATTGTCACCCTCCAACAAAATTTCATCAAAATCCATTGAGAACTTTTGGAGATATTGTGTGGACAGACATGAACTTTTGGCAATATTACATGGTATGGACATAGAACTATGACATAGTGGAAGTAATTGTGCATGGGTCTGCCCCAAAACTTAATCACTTCTC
This sequence comes from Architeuthis dux, assembly GCA_006491835.1. Classification (NCBI taxonomy): domain Eukaryota; kingdom Metazoa; phylum Mollusca; class Cephalopoda; order Oegopsida; family Architeuthidae; genus Architeuthis; species Architeuthis dux. The sequence goes on from VCCN01005781.1 coordinate 1,477,096, forward strand.
CAGTAGTCTATTGTTCACCTTTCCACAAAATTTCATAGAAATACATTGAGAACTTTCAGAGATATTATGTGTACAGACATGAGCATATACATAAATGTATGGGAAAAAAACGGGGAAAAAAATCTCTCTCAATCAAAAAAGAATTCCTGGATCCAGCCATATTTTAACCACCTCTCCCCTACCCTGTTGCCCATCCTCCCGCAAAACTTCATTGAAATTCATTGAGTATTTTTGGAGATATTGTGTGGACAAACGGACAGACAGACAGAATGAAAGACACAACCAAATACATATACTTCTCTAACTTTGTTGGGAGAGGTAACTATAGAGCACTCAGAGAACGCATACCTCTGCAAATGCCATACACTAACTCAATCAGAAAGAAATACCTGGATCCGCCCCAAAATTTAATCACATTAGCCCATGGCCCACACTTCCACGTCTCAATGAAATTCATAAAAGATTTTTGGAGATATCATGTGGACAGACATGGGCGAATACACAAAATATATGAAAAAAATAAAAGGGAAAAATATCAATCAATTGAAAACAAAGTCCTGGATCTGCCTCAAATTTTAATCCCTACTTTTTTTATTCCATGGCCCACCCTTCCAGAAGATTTCCTCGAAATTCATTGAGGACTTTTGAATATATCATGTGGACAGATGGAAAGACGGAAACACATGGTGTAATACGGGTTTTGTACTTTCGTCGAAATCACTTTAGTCTACACAAAGAATTGATGAAATTTTGGGGTAGATCCAGGGATTTTGTTTAGATTGAGAGATTTTTACTCTCAATCAAAAAGAATCTGAGGATACACCCCACAATTTAATCATTTCTTCCTTATCCCATGGCCTACAATTCAACAAAATGTCATTGAAATTCTTTGAGAACTTTTGAAGATATTGTGTTGATAAAAATGATTTTAGACCAAAGTGCTCTACCCCGGTAATACACCTCTCCAACTTTGTTGGTAGATGTAAATAAATGTCCCAATCTTTTCTAAAGGAAATTCGGGGCCCGCCGGCTTTTTTTTTTAATCATTGGGTAAATTTGTACCTTAACTAAATTATTTCAATGAATTAAATTTTTTACAATCCAAATACTGTAACATGCTAAGTAAAATCAATAAGTAATATAATTTTCTAAATCTATAAATTGGTACATGTATTTTGCAGGATGAATTCTTTATCAGTCAGCATAAAATATTGAGATGACATTAAATCAATATAGCTTCTCATATTTTCACAATGTGTATTTGGATATTGAATCAAGTTTGGTGTTTAGAAATGATTAGGGTTATCGATGATTCCTGTTTAGGTGTGAAACATTAGTTCATACAATTTTACAGGATCAGACGTACAAAACTATATATGAGTTTGTGTATGGGAGTCCACACGCACATGCACACACACACACACACACATATATATATATATGTACATATAAATTTATGACAAACCAGGAGTATATTTATGAAAGAGTTCATTATTTTTTTATTCTCTCATTTATTTTTTTGCGTTTTGTGGACTAGTTTTGACTTCTTGTCTTCATCAGTGCATCATTTGGAAGTGTGAGAAGAAATTCATTTTGAGACCGACGTGAATATTTATTGTTGTTGTTGTTTATATTGTTAGGGCCTTAGGTTTGTCTGTGTGTGTGTGCACACACGAGTATGAGCATGTAGGTGAGTGTGTGTGTATGTTGTAGGAGAGGGGTTGTTTATGGCTTTAGTTTTGACTTGCCTAATCAGCATTGTCTGCCATATATGTGGGCAATCTGTGACCACTATACTTTGTATGTGGGTGGGGTTGTGTAATGAAATACACTCTGTGTGGTCGCTTGCTGAAGGAAGGAGGGTACAGAAGACTGGCATTTTGGGAGGTAGTATTGGGTTTTGCGCTCAACTGGAGAGTATCATATTCTGGGCCAGAATATAGGTCAAACAGCTGACAGAGGGAACAAAGAGAATTCATTTGACCAATCAGAGTATTTTAAGGGTTCGCCCTGATTTAAATCAAGAGTCAGTTAGGGTGCAGGAGAAAAGGGAGGAAGAAGCCAGTGTGGCCTGAGCTACTACTATCATCACCGTCAGTCCTTCAGTGTAGTAACTAGGAACAGAACAACTTGTTAGAATTTCAACAAAACAGAATTCAATATCCTGATTGATCAGCCCTGATTAAACCGGCCATGCATCAAAGCTTATCAACGGAAATAAAAGGAACCAATTTTTTTCCTTGAAATGACTGAATTTTGTCGTTTTTCTCTCCGACCACATGGGAGAGCCTAATTCCTATATGGACCAACTATTTGTTTCCCTCCACAGATTCTTCTCCCCCATAAATGTGCAACCCTGGAATGAGACGTTTCATCAGCGAGAAGAAATGTTGGTTATACTACAGTTGTACCTAGTTATGTCTTATGGTTGGGAATTATCTAGTTATTTGATGTATAGCTTCCTTAGTAGTCGTAAATGTCGAGTGTATGTATGTGTGTTTTTAGTGGGTATGTGTGGGTGTGTATGGAGTTAATGTATTGACAGTATATGGTTGAATTGTAGTGTCGAGTTAGTTTTTGTCTATGTGCTTTAAATGTTGTTCTGATGGTTTAATTTATAGTTTAGTTCTTTTGGTGCCAGGGTCTGTAAGCGTGATATCCATCTGTCTTCATATGTTTCCAATATTGCAGTGTTTTTGTTGGATATGTATTTTCCATTTTTTCAATGATGATGAATTTAGCGTTTCTATTAAAAGCATGGCCTGCTAGTCTGAAGTGTTGTGATACGGGAAGTAGTTGATTGTGGTTTAATGTTTTTATTCTGTGTCTGTAATTATTAAGTCTAATATTGAATTGTGATTTGGTCTTACCTATGTATTGTATATTGCAGAGGGTGCAATTTAAGAAATAGATGACCTTTTTGCTTCTGCAGTTTGAATTATGGTAGATCTTATGGGTCTTCTTAGTCGTAGCACTAGTGAATGTATCTGTGGAAAGAAGGTAGTTACAACATAGACTGTTCTTTCTGTTACTGTGGGTGTTTTTTGAATGACTGTTATTGATTATAACATTGCTACCTATCATGTCTTTGATGTTTTGGGGACAACGGTACAAGACTAAACCTTGTTCTTGGAACAGCTGACTTAGTTCCGGTTAAGTTTTAGGATGTCCCAGCACTGCATCATTATTCAAGTTTATGGGGGGAGGGTGTTGTTAAATGTTGTTATGAGCAGTATGTGGTTCAATCTGCCTTTGTTTGCTAGTTTTAAGGTGTCCTCTCTGGGGATTGTAATCGCCCTGTTTGTTTGGTCCCTCACCAAATTGTGTTGGTAGCCTCGTAAATAACTGTGTCGAGAAATGCTATAGATTGCGTCAAAATTTCCTGGTCGAATTTAATGGAAACATGTCGGGTGTAGAGGTGTGTAAGGAAGGTATTAAGTTTTGTTGCTCCCCCCCCCCAATATGTCGTCAACGTATCTAGCATAGAAGAAACAGTTATTAATAATGTCTGGATAGATATAGGTCTCTTCGAATTTGCCCATGAAAATATTAGCATATGATGGTGCTCCTATGGCGCATCCCTTGATTTGAAGAAAATGTCTTCCATTGAAGTTAAAGCTATTAAGTGTTAATATCTGTTGCATTAGGGATGTAATTATTTCTGTTTTGGGTTCCTTTACTATTCTATTGTCTAGGCATTCTTTTAAGGCTGCTAACCCTTTCTCGTGGCTGATATTGGAGTATAGGGATTTAACATCCATAGTAACTAAGGTTGCATTTTGGGGTATTGTGCTAATGTTTGTAATTTTGTTGATGAGGTCAGTTGTGTCTCTTATGTAGGATTTAACTTACCCATAGCTAGGGGTTGTATGTAGTGGTCTACAAATTTACAGAACTTAGCAGTGTGGCAGTTGGTGGATGAGATTACAGATCTACCTGGGTTGTTTGTTGAAAATACACAAGATGAAAAACCCAGTACACACACATGTGTATATATATATATATATATATATATATACACACACACACACACACACAAACTGATGAGCCAACACATTATGACCAGCGACATGTGGCAAGAATGACAGCTACTGTCTCATAACAACTGTACACATCAGAATCAGAGGGATATAAGCAGGTAAGCCGGTCTCGCATAATTCATTTTAATGTGTTGATTACTGCAGTTATGGACAAGAAAAAAAGATTTGAGTGACTTTGATGAAGGCCAAATTATTATGACCAGAAGACTAGGTCAGAGTATTTCCGAAATGGCACGGCTTGTGGGGTGTTCACGTTCAGTTGTGCTGTGTACCTATTGGCAGTGGTCTAAAGAGGGGAACAACTGATACAGCATTGGGAAGCCAAGTATACGACAACAGAACTGCTACTGCGGCACAAATTGCAGCTTTAATCAAGGTGAAGGAAAGAATGCATCGATCCTTGTTGTGCATGGGGCTGCATAGCTGCAGGCCAGTCAGCAGAATACCCATGCTAACCAATGTCCATTGCCAAAAGCATCTTCAATGGACACATGAGTGTTAGAACTGGACCTTGTATGCATGGAAGAAGGTTGACAGGACCAATGAGTCTCGCTTTCTACTGAATAAAGTGGACGGCAAGGTACGTGCGCATCATTATCCTGGCGGAGCAATGGCACCAGGATGTACTGTGGGACAACAGCAAGCTGGTGGAAGCAGTGTGATATTATGGGAAACATTCTGCTAGGAAACACTGGGACCTATCATTCAGGTACTCTGTTGCATACCACTTACCTCAACATCATTGAAGACAATGTACAAGGTACATGACAACAGACTTCTTTGATGGCAGTGGCATCATTTCAGCAGAACAATGTGCACTGTCACACTGCACAAGAATGGTTTCAGGAACATGAAGAAAACTTTACGGTGTTACCCTGACCACCAAACTCCCCAGATCTCAATCCCATAATATGTTCAAATTGGGGATGGGGGGGGGGATCAAACAGGGTCGGCCCAAGCCTTTATGGAGCCCTAGGCAGAATTTGATTTGAGGTCCCTAACCACCTCTTGGGGGCCTTCTGGTGGCCACTAGGCCCTAAGCAACACTGTGACTGAACAATAGCTTCTTTAACTTTAATAACAAAATAAATTAATTCCTATGTCTTTCCTAGTGTCCATAACTTTCTATAAATCAAAATGGTTTACAATTAATCCCCCCCAGAGTGCTTGGGGGGAGGGGTATGTTAAATTGAGGGTGGGATCTAATATAGTGATCCAAACTTTTTTTAAAATTTTAAAATTAACAATGTTAATGCAGTCAAAAATTCAAAGTAATTGCATCTTTTGTTTTTGTGAAACGTGGGGGAAATAAAACAAAATGAAAGTTTTAAAACGTTAGATTTATTCGTCCTTAATTCAATGCAATACAAACCAAAATCTTCCTTTATTCATTTTTTTGTTGACTATCAAAATTAAATCTATTTTTTCTGAAGTAAAACTCTTATTCTATCACCAGTCAAGTTCTGGAAAAATGAAAACTTGCAAAGCCTTAGAAATACCAAATTCACCACCACCACCATCCTGGTATTAGAAACATATCCCTTTCCTACTGGAACTCCCTTCCAGACAAAACAGTAAACTATTTTGTTAACATGATTAAAAACAACCTATCAAAAGAAACTAGCTTACCACACAAGTATAAACATTTCTAAAGCACTCACACATTAAATAAACATTTGTAAAATACTCACCTTAAATAAACATTTCTAAAATACTCACACCTTAAATGCCGACCCCTATTACATCTGTTAGATGTATCTTCATAATTTAACAGTGTTAATGCACTCAAAAGTTCCCAATAATTTCTTTTTGTGTTTGGGGAAAATAAAACAAAATGGAAATATAAAAGTTAGAATTATTCGTCTTTGATTCAATGAAATTAAAAAAAAAAAAAAACTTTCTTCATTTTTTTTTGTCAACTACCAAAACCAAATTTAGTTTTCTGAAGTAAAATTGTTATTTTATTAAGAGTTGTCAAGTTCTGGAGAAAATTCAATTCAAAACATGGACGGTGTAAACTATTTTTTCAGTGGCGAAACTACCATTGCGATACTGACAAGTTTCCTGCTGTCATTTGATCCGTAATTCCGGTAATTGACTTATATAACCTAACACTAAACCCTAACTTTATCCCTTGTAGTTAAATTTAATAAAAATACAGCGAAATCTAACGCGAAAATGTTTTGAATTTAAAGCGGAAAAGGTAACAATCGCCATGAAAACTTAAATTAAATAATAACCGTAAAAACTTCGCATTTTCTGTCATCAAAACAGAAATATAATTCGCATTTTCTGTCATCAAAACCGAAATATGATTCAATAATTAATTTGAATGTATTACCCTTTTTTTTTAAAAGTTTTCTTCTTCTCCAGGAAAAAGATTATTTAAACAACCACCGACCAATAATTTATTTACATATTCATTTTTTTATCCCTAAAGTAGATTCGATCGATTTATAGAATTTAATGTTTTAAACGTTGTTTTGTTTTTTTTTTCAACCTTTTAAATATAGTATATTTAATATACGTATTTAACTAATTAAAGTTTTATTAAAACTGAATCCAAAATTTTCTCCAAGATTTTATTTTTGGAAAATAACTAGTAAACAAAACTTTAAAAAAAAAGGTTTTTCGAGTGTAAAATCTTGTAGGTCTGATAAGTATTGTGAGTTTAAAGTTTGAATGAAATGTTTCTACTTACCCCGAATTTGAGTTTTCAAAGAAAAAAAATGTCTTTTCCGTTTATGATGGAAACGAATTTGTTGAAGCAACTTTTTCTCTGTACAAGGGAGGTAACTCTAAAGTCTTACTTGTGATTCACCATTGGTTACAAAACACTGCCGGATTATACAGTTAGCCGGACTAACAGAGGTCATTTGTTAATAATTCAATAATACACCTCTGATCCACTAATCATATCTTTAAAGTATTAGGACTGTTGGAACTTAAACTAAACAAATATTAATTAAACAGTTAAATGCAATACCTTGATTTAAATAATACAGTTTATTAATATAAATGAAACAGATAGAGGTATATTA